>VZQC01009572.1:0-173104 GCA_009823505.1 Rhizomys pruinosus | reverse complement strand
CGACCCTTAGAAGACTCAAAATGTTCCTGCCATTTGACCCAGTCATACCACTCCTGGGTAGATACCCACAAGACCAAAGTACGAGCAGATATACATGTACAGCTATTTTATTGCTGCTCTGTTCACATAGCAAAAAACTGGAATCAACCCAAATGCCCCTCACTGACAGAGTGGAATAGAAAAATGTGGTAATTTACACAATGGAACTCTATGCAGCGGTAAATAAAGACAAACCAGAACTTTGCAGGTAAGTGGAGGGAGCTAGAAGAAATCATTGTAGTGAAGTAACACAGTCCCAGAAAAACAAACGACAAATTGGTATTCTCATATGTGGATGCTAGTAACCAATAACCCAGTATGAGATAAATATGCTTCTTTAGGGAGGAGGATTCATAGCTCAAAGAACAAAACAAAAAGGGATGATAATTGCATAGCAAGGAACTGACTGAAGTGTGACTCAGGAAGTTGTGTGGAGGGTGTGGATTGGGGGAATCGGGGGCCCGTAGTATATTCAATTGGAAGTGTGTCATATTTAATGTGTTCGTATAGTTAAGGAAGGGGTAGTCCCAGTTTTCCCAGACTCTTTCTACAGGAACATGATGGTTTAGGAAGGGGACTTAGAAGAGAGTAAATATGTGTATAGATTAAGCAACATTTTTTGTATAAAAGGTGGACTGATAAAAACGGAATGTAAATGACATCTGAGTTTTAAGAAGTAGGTGAAGATAATATTGCTGTTGTCCACCATTAGCTTGATTAAATACAAACTGTAAATCATTGACTTGTGGGATACTTGGATAATGATAAAAATGTTCTCCTAATGGGTATGATTTTTGTGCTGTCAGTAAAGTATCAACCGTATTCGCAATCGGTCTTTCGACGCTAGTAGGGATGTTAATATTAAAAATAAGTTTGGTTTCCCAACTTAATCCTACAGTAACCCAAATCGCAGGGAAATGAAGCTATGATGCAATGCGGTGCCTTGCAGTTCAAACCCTAATAGGTATTTATAAATACGGGGACGAGCGGTGCATTTTTTTTGAGACGCATGGGTCAAAAATAAAAACCTAAAAAAGGGGGGCTGAGTAATAGTATAAGGGAATGAACCGGTTTTTTTGAAAAATCGTTGAAGTTCAATCCGCGAAATCTGCAAAACGTAACTATACAAGGAAAGCGATCACTTATCAGACTATGTTCCCAAAAGGTCAACAGCAGACATTCTCCAACCGTTATGGGGCTGAGAAAGAAAACTGGGTCGCTTTGCAGTGAGAGAGAGGTCGCAGGATGCAAGCAGACAGGAGTATGACTCCTCTGGGCATGAAGTGGAAGAAAAGGTCCTCAGAATGCTACTGAAGGAACACAGGGGTCAGGCCCCTTCGTGTGGGAATCCTACTTAGTAACAACATAATTTGTTTTTTTATTTTTTTTTTATGTTTTTGTCTTTTTTTTGAGCCGGGTCTCCTGTATGCCAGTTGTCCTGGAACTACTCTGTAGACCCGGCTGCCTTGAACATACACAAGATCGAAACCGTGCTGCCATGCTGGCCAATCCCAAGTGCAAGGATTAAAGAGCGTGACGCCAACCAAAGAAGACCCGACGTAGTACACTATCTTTAGTATGAATGCTAAACGAAGCGTACCTTCTAGAGTGCCGCAAAGTGTTTTAATACAAGAGACTTTCGTTAACTCGCTCCCCATAAGAAGGTAAAAGGAGGTAAAATCGATGATGGTGAGAAGATCGGATATCTCGCACTGTCAAGCTGATCATTGGCTAGCATTAGTTTATGAGGTGCATTCCTGGTAAAATCACTAAAACGTGCCCCTGCTTTAATGAATGACTAATGGACAAGTAACGTGGGGAAAAGGGATTATTCTTCTATTCAGAACAAATATATGACAAGTCTCCTTAAGCTATGTACTTAAGCAAAAAATATTAATACAGGAGCTCTGACATACAACAATGGATTATTATTAGAGTAAAGAAAAAAAGAGGCAGGGTAGATCCAAGCCCCCACAAAAGGTAGGCTCCTTGCCTCCAACTTGGATAATCTCAAGAATAAGGCAAACAAGGCCCTGGCTGTTGAAGACCTGATATGAAACATGGAAAAGATTTATGGAGACCACACTTGCAATATACAGATGGCCCTCTGAAATGCCAGAGGTGTTAGCCCAAATGCCACCCAACCATATAAGCAAATATGGTCTCCTTGATGTCCAGACAGGACTCCTCCGTCAGCACCAGCTACACCACCTCTGCCTGGAAAAGCGAGTGCAGCATGGCATCCATATTCTGTATATCCCAAATCTAAGTTGGCTATGACTCCTCTCCTTGGAGGAATAACCACGCTGATGCCACAAAGCTACATCCCTAATGGATAGGAGATGTTATTAAACACGAAAGAACCCTGTCATATTTAAGTAGAAGAAAATGTAATCCATGGATTATATACATCCAAACATCATGTGGGTCCTAACCAAAGTACTACCATAACCATTAGTACTATTTAAATACCTACAGTATCTATTGCATGTGCTTCATAGTAGGATCGACAAGGCATAGATATTATACTGTTTAAATACCTATATATCTATTGCATGTGCTCGCTTAGTAGGAGTCGAAAGTTATAGCCTGGACAAAGCTGGCAGCCATGAGAAGAAACACGCAATGACTAGAGACCAAGACATCCGCTCCAGAGAAAGTAGACTGTTTTGCTTCTCATCCACCTGTGCCCCTTTTCCAAGCCTAGGGAACAATCTGTGGAAGAGGGGGCGTGGTAGAATGTAAGGGCTGCGATTGGGGTGAATGGTGAAACTACAACAATATAGACTAGACACTCATTTGATCAACTTGATTGAACATACAAGCCCCCCTTGCTGGATGGTGGGACCCATGAGCTGTGTGGGTTTGGGCACAGCTGCTCGCAAATTGGTTTTACATAAAGGATGCTTGTACTCACAAATTATCACTTATTGTTAAAAAAAAAATGAAAACAAAACAAAACAAAAAAACAGAGAAAGATGCAGAAAAGTTATGGCAGATTGCATGATTTGGGATGGGTAGGGGTGGGGTGGGGGGAAGGGAAGGGGATATATGCCTGAACTGAATTGGAAAATGATGTATGAAATACACAAAGCATCAATAAAAAAAATCTAAAAATATGTACATGGATCGCATTTTACTTATATTGGAGAGGGCTACTTCAAAATATGAGTGCTGGTCTAGGATAAGATTTAAGAATGGGGACTGGAGAGATGGCCTAGCAGTTAAGAGTGCTGACCGCTCTTACAGAGGACCCGGGTTCGATCCCCAGCACCCACATGGAGGCCAAGAACCGTCTGGAACTCCAATTCCAGGATAACTCCAGTTCCAGGGGAATCCGACACCCTCTTCTGACCTCCGTGGCACTGCACAACACGGGTGCACAGACCTGCAGGCAGACAGTACATTGATACACATACAGAAATAAATAAAAAATAAAAAAAAAGAATGGGCATTAACAAAATAGATCTGTGCTATATAGTTTTGCCACCTTGATACGAACTAGTCACCTGAGAGGAGGGAGCCTCAGTTGAGGAACATCCTTCATCAGACTGGCCTGTGGGCATGTCTGCAGGCGTGTCTGTGGACGTGTCTGTGGACATGTCTGTGGGCACACTCCTGGCAGTGCCATCCCTGGCCAGGCAGAAAAATAGCTGAGCAAGCTGGGGTGGGGTGTGGGGGTGGTCAAGCCAGTAAGCAGTGTTCCTCCATGGTCCCTGCTTCAGGTCCTGCCCTGAGTTCCTGCCTTGCCTTCTCCTAACAATGGCCATAGAAGCTGAAATAGACCCATTTCCCGAAAGTAACTCTATGGTCACGATGTTTATCACAGCAACAGAGATGTAAACTACAATCATAACCTATGGGTCAGATGCAGCCTACTGCCTGTGTTGGTGGATAAATGTTCTTTGGAACATGATCACACTCATTCCCACAGACACCGTGAGAGCTTACATGCTAGAGCGGTGGAGTGCATGTAACAGAAACCAAATGGCCTGCTAAAGTAGTTACCATCTAGCCTCAAGCAAGGCATTTGCCTATAGCTATGAGATTAGCAAGAGGTCTTGAATTTAATTCATCTGGTCCCGTCACTCATGTATCTCTCTCCTGTCACACCAAGTGGGTCCATAGATCCACAGCATCAGTCTCACCTGGAAATTTGTTAGAAATGCCGACTTGGGCTCCAACACAGACCTACTGAATTGAAACCACTGTTTAAAATCTCCAGGAGATTCATGGGCATGTTAACATTTGAGAGGCGCTATTCTAGGCTAATGCTTCAACACCTCTCTGCCTATTCATTCAACAAGTAATCAATATAACATCAGTCCCTCCCCCTGAACATGTTGTGTGCCTTCTAATTCCAGAACAGGTTATCTCTATTCATCAGGAGAACGGCTTAGGACTGTTGACGATCTATAGCAAATATCGGCACTACGTTCCCACCAGGTTCAAACCAGTGAAATGCCAGCTAACGTCTTTGCATAGAAATCTGTTTCGCATACTGCTGGCCTCTAGAGATCAAACTTCAGGTTCCGGCCAATGCATGGGATCAGATTACCTGCTCAACAATAATTTCTCCCTGGGTGCCTTACTCCATGAACTGGTTCTACTGTGTATCATATGCCAAGAGGCTACACCGACAGAGTCTACATCTCATTTCCTAGCCCAATTTAATAGCTCTGTGACACCAATTTGAACCATGTTCTAATATCACACAGCAATTAAAACTCCCCCTATACTGACATTGTGTTCCTTTTCCTTCCTTCGTTTTTTTTTTTTTATCATTTTTCTACCTGGCTCAAAAGTCTTTCACTCTGTTACTATTTTCTTAGAAATCATCCCTTATGTGGCACTTCAAGAGGATAAGGGTGTTTAAAATTAGCACAGAATCTTACAATGGTTCCCATTTGTCACAGCCAGGAGCATCAAATTGTGGTCATCAGATGAACACTTTAAATTAGAGAAAGACTGATTAGCATAATTCTTAAAGGTCTGAACTCTAAACTCACAGATGGCCTCTGAGAGGATTGATGGTGCATAAAGGAGATTAGGATAAATCTAATTAGTTAGGGGGCATCTCGTTCCTCAAGTCAAGTGGCGAGCGATAGGGAGGAGGTGACGGATGGACAGATGGATATAATGAATCCCCATTAAGGTCTTTTTGATTCTCATTCTCCATGATGGAGCACATTACCCTACTAATGTTTCTAAGAGCTAACACCACCAAAGTTTGGTTCTGTGACCTCGAAAATGATTTTGAATTGCCTGCCCAGCTCTTTGTATGTCTGCCCAGGACTTAAGCAAGCATGAAAATCCTGCCTGCCTGCTGAGGAGCCTGCAGCCTGGGCTGGCATTCTCTCTAGGGGAAGATACTTGGGCCAGAGTCCCAAGGCTCTTCTGCTCCCACTGGATATGATATGAATCTCCTACAGAAAGAGCTATGCCTTGCACACAGAACCCATAGGCTGATGGATTGTTGCTCTTCATTTTTCTCTCCATGAGGGCCACATGGGATCCTCATGACACACTGCCTAGGGATGGAAGGGCACAAACTAAGGAAAAGAAATCAGTGAGATAGGTCCATGAGTCAGGTATAGAGAAGTGAGCTGAAGGGAGGCAGGCTCCTCACAGCTACAAAGCAGGAACCTGATTAGATAGATGCACTAGCTTGGATGATGCAGTGAAAAAGTGGTAACACATCGAAGAACAATAAGGTGCTGGGGCCCTGTGAAACTGGAATGAAGATGAACTCTCTCTTCCCTGGATGACCATAGCAGTCTTGTAAATGGTTTCTTTGCTTCTGTTCTTGAACACTTCCAGTTTCACCCTGTCTAAGTTAGGCTGGGTGTGATGTTGCATGCTTCAATCCCAGCACTGGGAGGCAGAGGCAGGTGGACCTCTATAAGTTCAAGGCCAGCCTGGTATACCTAAGAAGTTCCAGGCCAGCTGGAGCTATAGGGAGACCCTGTCTCAAAAAAGCCCAATTAATTAATTAATTTTAAAAGTCTGAGTCTGGACAGGGAAGATGTCTCAATGGGTAAAGCATTTGCTACACAAGCACAGGATCTGAGTTCAGATCCTCAGTGTCTTCATAAAGCTGTGAGCCATTGTGCGTGTCTGTAACCCCAGCCTTCTTACGAAGAAACAGGAGGTGGATGAAGGAGAATCCCTGGGCACCCACAGGCCAGCTAGCCTTGTGTATGTGGTGGAAAAAACAAGGCTATAGCTTTAAATACTGTTTCCATGACTCTCCAATTTACGTTTCTAGCCTGGACCTATCTAATGAGTTCCTGCCATGTTTATTCAGTGGCCCATGGAGTCACACCTCCTTCCTGTAGAGCGGACCACTCATTTATTATAATCTGAAGGGAGCACTTGACTTTGACTTACCCTACGTTCGCGTTTTCAGCAAACATTGCAGCCTATGCCACTGATGTCTTTCATCCCACTTTAAGAAAAGGCTAAGCATTTTTTCCCTAGAAAAGGCTACATAAGCATTATTTTATACTCTGCAGGACATTGGTCTGTGCCACAAATATTTTGCCATTTTAGTGAGAAAGCAGTTTGCAAGCTTGGCTGTATTCTAATAAAATGTGTTGCCCCGAACAAGCAGCTGATCCAACTTGGCCTCTGGGCCATTACCCCTGTGTTAGGGACTTCTTGCAAAGAAACTTCCTCAGGCCTATTACATCAAGAAGTAGACTTTGAATATTAATCATAAGAAAATATAGGTATATTATCTATCTTAAACTCTCTCTAGAGTTCTTATATCTGGATCCCAAATTCCTACTGGTCTTTTGTTTTTATCTTTTCCATAAATCAATTAGCTTTCATAAGATATCTGCAGTTACTTAGAGCTAAATATATTAAGCCTGACAAAAAACAATTCAAAGGTTTCATAAACCTACTGGATGGTAGACCTGTACTTTAACAGTAGACTAACATTGCTAAAAAAGAGAGAGATAGGGACTATCGATTAATGAAATTGATTTAATGTTAAGCTATTAGCTTGGCACCACCATGATTTCAGCCAGGGTAACAAAGCCACATTCAAGTGTGCATGCATACACAGCATGCCCACGGAACAGGCTATTTTGTTGCTGGCACATTCATTAGCTTGGACATAAAGGGTTTCTAGAAGGATGACGGCATCACCGTGTATCGGCCCTGCTCTGGGATTAGTCCTGCCTTTGGAAGCAACCACTGTAATCAGAAAATTAAATACTATTAGGGGGAGAAGGACGATTGTTCTGGAAAAGAACCAAGATCCATATTCCAGGAAGCAAGAATCAAACATTCAGACACAAACTATTCCTGGGTTTTCTCTACAGGTGACTTTTGTGCCGCTTGCCTGGTTTCCTGGGAGCCTTCAATTAGACTATTGTGCTGAGATGATTTATCCTGTGAGCTATATCAACTCCATGACATTGACATAAATAAGTCTCTAGTTATGTGAAGCAGGCCTCAAGGGCGTATATATGACTTCCCTCCATGAAAACATCATTTATTCAAACAACAATTTCTTCTGTATACAAAATAAGTTGGACTACCCAAATAGGCAGTAACCATTAACACAGAACAATAGGCCTAGATCTATGGTTGTGAGCATATGGAGTCAACCTACTTCCATATTAAGAAATCCTCAAGTCAAGACCCCTCCCTAGAGCATTCTTCTCTTCCTCCCCTCTTTCAGCTTGGCTTAAAGTGGAAGAAAGGCCCTGTGACCACCAACTCAGCAAGGTAACATGCCTCCTGAATACCACCAAGTTCCTAGTACTTAGCACTGATCAATACCCCTGAGGTATAAATCATGGTGAGGAAACTTCCATCCCACAACAGAGTACTCTGAAGTGTGTGGCCAAAGGGACACATTGATGTGTCATCATAGGAGAAGCAGAGATGACCTTAGTAAAACTTCTGCTGAACAAGTTAAAATCACACTTCCTGCCTAATGTCTGGCAGCAGCTCCATCCCAGTCAGCTCACTCCTCCCGAAATGCAACTACTACATATGTGTGTCGCTACGTATGTTTCTTTCCCTGTCCTCATGGCTGTGCCCTGCTGTGCCACTGGAATTTCATCTCAGCCCTGAAAAGTCAGTATTTTTTAGCTAATCTTTTAAGGACAATCTTATCTCCTCAGATGGGGACAGCAGCCCCCAGGTTGAAATACTATGGGTGAAAATTCACTAGATATGTTTGCCCAGCGTGGAGATTGACCCAGTGACTGGTAGTGACTGGTAGATCTACTGCTTTGGTTCTCCTGCATGCTGGAAGAAATAAGAGCTCAGTGGATTATAGTGACCAATCCAAGCTACAAGATATGCCATAGTTGGGATGCAAATGCACCTGTCAGGCCTGATTCTTTGTCTACTTAAAAGAAGACAGGCCTCATCTTGGTCTATACTGCCTTCTTAGCTTTGGCCCCAGGAGTTTGAGTGCTGTGACTGAATTGTGTGTCCCAAAAGTCCAGGTGACAAAGCCCTGATCCCAAGCCACAGAATTTGCTGGTGGGATCTTTGGGAGTTTAATGAACTCTAGAGGCCAGTGATGGGTCTAGTGCCCTTCTAAAGGACTGAAGAGACCGGGTGCTTTTTCCCTCCAGTATATGAGGATGTAGCAAGGAGGATGACATCAGTAAACTAGGAGCATGGAAAGCCCTCACCAAGATCCCATACATGCAGGGGCCTTAAACACACAGCTTCCAGAACCACATGAAAGCAGCTAGTCTATAGTGTTTTTCTTGTAACCATTGTAAGGCACAGAACAATATCTCAAGATAGCTATAAATTCTCCATATGCTTTAGAAAGGACTAAAGATGAGACTATATAGCTAACTTATTTCCCCGCTAAACCTTATGATATGTGATAACAAAAATAAATCTTTGAATATATGGGCTAAAATATGTATCCCTCTCTTAAAGAAAGTCCTTCCTACAATGAATAGATGCTGATGTTGGTTAAGTGGGCTTTGCTCTTCCAGATGGATACTCCATTGTTTATACCATGAGTAAGGCCTGACCTGGAATGTCACTGTGACATCTCTTTTGCCAGAGGTCCCAAGCACACAGGCAAAGATCCTGAAAGGAATCCTTAGGTAACCTGGGCAAACAGTAGCACTGCTAGGCATGTCACTGATAAGTCAGAAAAGCTTGCAGCACTAGATGTAGGGGTTGGGGGCAGCGGGAGTGGAGGAGAACTTTCAGACAAACTAGTTGAAGTGCTTATCTGAGCCCAATGCATTCCTCAGCCTGCTTAGCAGTCGTACTTGGTTCATAAACCAGGGATTAAGTCAATTTTCATCTCAGATTTTTATTTCACCTTTAAGCAACCCCTAAGGTTTCTGGAAGAATTCTGTTTGACCTTTAGCTAAAGTTCAACCTCTACCAAGTTACGGATTTTGGATGGTCCCTGGGTGCTAACTTAAGGCAGATTTCACTATAATTCAAGGGAGGAATAATCTCTGGCCCAAGAGTTCACCAAGAAAGGATTTCCCATGGCCTCGGAGATGGCAAAAGTTATAGATTTTCTCCCGCTAATGAATTTTAGTGATATTTTATTGATCACCAAAGTCAGTTTGGATGTATTTGCTGGATATTGAACCCAAATGAGGATTACCTCAGTGTCCCCTGTACTCTTGGCCCTAGGTAATAGATGCAGCCCATGGGGTGGGGGATTTTATAAACTGCCATTTACAGCCACAATTATAATAGCAATGTTTAACCCCATCACTGGGAGGATCATTGTTCATCAGCACACCTGCTCTAAATCTGCATGGGTCTCACACCTAGCTTTCCAGAGATTGCTCAGAGAGGAAAGCCAGAGGAAGGTGTTAAAAGAATCACGAACCCTTGAAGGTTCTCACCTCTTCTGTCACCTGACTTGCCTCCTAGACCTTTCTGGGTCTTGAAGAAGTATATATATATATATATATATATATATCCTCTTAATATCTATTTTCTCAAGAGGTTTATCCCCTCTGAATTCTGACTGTGTTGTCCCCTACTGAGTTGTATTCACACCATGAAGACAGTTACCCATGTCTATTCAAGTGAAAACAGAGAACTCAGTTTGCATGAAAGTAAATTCATTTCTGTCCACAAATAGTGACTCAGTACTCCTTCACTCAGGGTCCAACACGGTGTACATATAATCTTTCTCTCTAAATGTCTAAATGCAAGTGACATCTGGGCCCTTCTTTCAGGATCACAGTGGGCTGGAAGCATGTTCATTGTAGAGGAAGGGCTCTCAGCATCCTGCAGACGGTTCAATACTGTGATGCATCAGATTTGGCTTCATCTATTCTCTTTCTTATTGATTGACGTACCTCAGGCTATTAGGTTTACTAATTAAATGATAATTTCAGGGGGGGCTTAGTGAGGACACAGGAGATAAATGTCTCACAAATAGACTCCAAGCTTGCAGGAGGCGTGCAGCAATTTAAAATGTGTTTATCTTTATGGCATCTTTCTCCCCTAGGAAAAAGTAATTATCACTACCGTCTTCTGAGGTCAGAGATGCTTGCTTTCTGGGCAGGCTTAGAACCTAGCCAAGAAAGCATGAAGATTACTGGACTGCCACACACCTGCTGTGATGCTCGGGACTGAGCGACCTTCCCTTGTGAGTGTACTTTCATGTCTATTTCTATGAGGAGACATCTTAAAGTATCTTGACTCCACAGAGGTCACAGAGGTGCTAGAGGCAGCCCTGGGTATCTGGGGCCAAGGACTAGTCCTGAACTGCCTCTTCTGACTAGTTCATTCATTTTTTTTTTCATTTACTTTTGAGGCAAGGTCTTACTATCTAGCTCAAGCTTGCCTCAAATTAGCAATCCTCCTGCCTCAACTTCCCAAATGCTGAGGTAACAGGCATATGGCACCATAAATGGCTTCTGACTCAGTTTGATGCCACAGTACCCAGGAAGCAAGGTGCTTCTCCATTCTAAGTGTCCTTGCCCCTCACCCTTGAACACCTGTGATCACACCCGGCTACTAAGAGCAGCACATAGTGGTATCTTGAGAGAAGTGCCTGATACTCTCACCTGGCAGAGTTCTCAGCTTCAGGCTCTATCAGCATTTGAGCCCAGATCCTTTTTAGTTGTGGTTGGTTATTTTGAGCATTGTAGGGTATTTCATAACACCCCTGATCTCCACCCTTGATGTGACTAGCACACACTATCCCCTTCTACTTGTGACATCTGCCAAATGTCTCCTGGAAGACAAAGGTGTCCTGAGTTCAAAATAAATCCTGAACACAAGTAAAACACGATTGTAGCAACTAAGCCCTGCCCTGACTCTACAAGCAACTGCCATGAACTACGTCATTATAAGGTCTCAGAATTACTTGAAAAGCTCTAGCTTCAGAGTAATCTGAAGGACCAGGGGCCTCAACTTGGATCTGGAGGGCAGGACAGCTGAGTTGACAGACTACACTGGGCTATTTTTCCTTTTTAATTAATTAAGGCAGATGTAGGGATTTGGGAGGCTTAGCTTAAAAAGTGATAGAAGTAAGGACCTGGAGAGATATCTGAGAGGTATATGGCTCTTGCAGAGGACCTGTATTTGATTCCCAGCACCTGCATGATGGCTAACAACTGTCTGTAACTCCAGCTCCAGGGAATCTGACATTCCTCTTCTAACCTCTGGGGGCACTGCATAATATCGGTGCACTTACATACATGCAGGCAATACACTTGTACACATAAAATTAAAAAATATATATATTTTATAGTGATAGAAGAATGACCAGACTGACCTGACTGCTTCTAGGATAAAGGTCTGTAAGCTACAGCCCTCAGGACACATGACAGCACCAGCGATAGGTGTGCATCCAATCAATCAATATCTCGGGGGTCCTTATTTTCTCCCCACAGTTGCTGTTCCAGCTTTGCCACTGTGCTTTTCCAGGCAGTTTCCCAGAAGTCTCCTGCAGCTCCTTAGCTTCAGTTCTGCTTTGTGCTATTCCTTTCCTCCTCTGTAGGTCTGCAGTTGAGAAGGCTTGGTGGCCATCTCGACATACTTGGGAAGAGGCAACTTCAACTGAAGAGTTTCCCTGTGCATCAGCCTGGCTCCTGGCCATGTCTACCGGCATTTCCTTGACTGCTAATTGATGTAGAAGTGCCAGCCCAGCCCACTGTGCACAGTGCATCCCTAGACATGTTGGCCTGAGCTGCATGAGAACGATAGCTGAAGGAGAGCCTGGACGCGATCCAGGAAACAGTGTTCCTCCACCGTCTCTGCTTCAACTCCTGCTTTGAGTTCCTGTCCTGACTTCACTCAATGATGGACAGTGACCTGGAAGTAAAAGCTAAATAAATCTTTTTTTTTCTACCATGTTGCTTTTGGTTAGAGTGTTTAATCACAGCAACGGAAAAGTAAACTACAGCAGTGGTCTTTCTGAAATGCAAATCCGGGTATGCCATCCAAGGGCTTGTTCCCTTGCCTGCCCATTCTTCTAAATTCCTCAACAAGGCCTGCTAAGCCATCAGATGCCTTTGCCACTTGGTTCTTCGCAACTTCATGGCTCTACTGCCCACTCTTTGTCCCTCCTGTGTGAAGCACACAGACCCTGTCCCACAGACGGTGCTCATGCAGCACACACTCGCTCTCCTGGGGTGCTGCCTTTAGATTCTCCTTTGTCTCTACTGCACTCTAAGGCTTGGGACCCCCACCTCTTCCTGTTTTGTTGTTTCAGAGCTGCAGACTGAACTCGGGGACTTATACAGCCCAGGGAAGCACTGTACACTGTCTGTCCTTATGCTCTCACTAGTCACTTCCAGGAGAGACCAAGTCTCAGGCGCCAAGAACTGAATCCAACTGAAATGTAATGGCATGGTTTTATTTTCATTTTCACATTTACCTTTTTATTAAAACAGATCTTGCTGATCTCAAACTCACTATGTGGCAGGTTGGACTTGAATTCCTGATCCTTCTGCCTCTACCTCCCAAGCTCTGGGAATGTAAATGTGTTCAAACATACCCAGTTTTATGTGGCACTGGAAATCAATCGCAGGGCCTTCCCAGGCTAGGCAAATATTCTTTCAATTAATTTATATCCCTAACTCCTAACTGGTGTTTCTATTAAATTCATGATGTTAACCCCCCCCCTTTTTCAATTAATATATTCAGTAAAAAAAGAAATAACTGGGAGTGAGAGGCTGGAGAGAGCTCCACAGTTAGGAGTGCTGACTGCTCTTGTAGAGGACCCAGGTTTGAGTCCCTTTATCCACATGGAGGCTAACGTCCCTCTGTAACTCCAGTTCCAGAGGATCTGATGCCTTCTTCTGACCCCCACATGCACTGAACAACACAGGTACACTTACATCCGCCCAGGCAATACACTCAAATAAATAAATAAATAAATAAATAAATAAATAAATAAATAAAAGTGTTTTTCGAAAAAGGAAACTGATTTGAAGAAACAAAGTCATAGAAGTAGTTTATACACATGACAAGGTAAGAACAATTAGTAATTGATACTTGAGAATCAAGTGGTTGAATTCGTACCATACCCCAGGCTTAGCTATCATTTAGGCAGCCTAAGAAGATGGAGCTGGCTAAGTAAGAGCCACTGGGTTATACCTTGTGATAGACACTGATAGACTTTGATGCAGATGGCGCCCTATAAAACCAGCCAGTCACAAACTGATGTGTTGCCCCCATGCCTGAACCATCCCCTGACAGATCTGTCATGTACCAGATCTCTGCGGTCATGCAAACCATGCCCACTGCTGTGCCAGGCTCTGTTACTCAGCATACCATGCCACTGCCATGCCCAGGCTCTATTATTCAGCATACCATGCCCACTGCCATGCCCAGGCTCTGCTACCCAGCATACCATGCCCACTGCCATGCCCAGACTCTATTAATCAGCATACCATGCCCACTGCCATGCCCAGGCTCTATTACTCAGCATACCATGCCCACTGCCATGCCCAGGCTCTATTACTCAGCATACCATGCCCACTGCCATGCCCAGGCTCTGTTACTCAGCATACCATGCCACTGCCATGCCCAGGCTCTGTTACTCAGCATACCATGCCCATTGTCATGTCCAGGCTCTGTTACTCAGCATACCATGCCCACTGCCATGCCCAGGCTCTGTTACTCAGCATTCTATGCCCACTGCTGTGCCCAGGCTCTGTTACTCAGCATACCATGCCCACTGCCATGCCCAGGCTCTGTTACTCAGCATACCATGCCAATGCCATGCCCAGACTCTGTTATTCAGCATTCCATGCCAATGTCATGCCCAGGCTCTGTTACTTAGCATACTATGCCCACTGCCATGCCCAGGCTCTATTACTCATCATACCATGCCCACTGCCATGTCCAGGCTCTGTTACTCAGCATAACATGCCCACTGCTGTGCCAGACTCTGTTACTCAGCATACCATGCCCACTGCTGTGCCAGACTCTGTTACTCAGCATACCATGCCCACTGCTGTGCCAGACTCTATTACTCAGCATACCATGCCCACTGCCATGCCCAGCTCTGTTACTCAGCATACCATGCCAATGCCATGCCCAGCCTCTGTTATTCAGCATACCATGCCAATGTCATGCCCAGGCTCTGTTGCTCAGCATACCATGCCCACTGCCATGCCCAGGCTCTGTTACTCAGCATACCATGCCCACTGCCATGTCCAGGCTCTATTACTCAGCATACCATGCCCACTGCCATGCCCAGGCTCTGTTACTCAGCATACCATGCCCACTGCCATGCCCAGGCCCTGTTACTCATCATACCATGTCCATTGCTGTGCCCAGGCTCTGTTACTCAGCATACTATGCCCACTGCTATGCCCAGGCTCTGTTACTCAGCATACCATGCCCACTGCCATGCCCAGGCTCTGTTACTCAGCATACCATGCCCACTGCCATGCCAGGCTCTGTTACTCAGCATACCATGCCCACTGCCATGCCCAGGCTCTGTTACTCAGCACGCCATGCCCAGTGCTGTGCCCAGGCTCTGTTACTCAGCATACCATGCCCACTGCCATGCCTAGGCTCTGTTACTCAGCATACCATGTCACTGCCATGCCCAGGCTCTATTAATCAGCATACCATCCCCACTGCTATGCCGAGGCTCTGTTACTCATCATACCATGCCCACTGCCATGCCCAGGCTCTGTTACTCAGCATACCATGCCCACTGCCATGCCCAGGCTCTGTTACTCAGCATACCATGCTACTGCCATGCCCAGGCTCTATTACTAAGCATACTATGCCCACTGCCATGCCCAGGCTCTATTACTCAGCATACCATGCCCACTGCCATGTCCAGGCTCTATTACTCCGCATACCATGCCCACTGCCATGCCCAGGCTCTGTTACTCAGCATACCATGCCCACTGCCATGCCCAGGCTCTGTTACTCATCATACCATGCCCACTGCCGTGCCCAGGTTCTGTTACTCAGCATTCTATGCCCACTGCCATGCCCAGGCTCTGTTACTCAGCATACCATGCCCACTGCCATGCCCAGGCTCTGTTACTCAGCATACCATGCCACTGCCGTGCCCAGGCTCTGTTACTCAGCATGGCAGACAAAGCACCAGTTTGGTTCAATGGATGAAAATCAAAGAAAGGAAGAAACGATACTTTCAGCCAAGTCTGGACTACACCACAAGACAAGGGCAAAATGACAGACCCCGATAATCCACTGTCCCCCTGGGCAACAGAGGCAGAAGAGTTGATGATGTGGATCTCTCTGCTTGGGTTGCATCATCCCTCATCTTCTCCACTTGGCTTATCATGGATTGACCCCCATTGGCCAATGAAATGCATTGTGACTTAGCTCATCTGGACCCTGGGCTCACTGCAAAATACACAGAAACTGGCGAGATATGTGCTCCCTCGTCTCTCCTTTCTTCCTACCTGGAGTTTTACCTTTACAAATTTGTAGCACTTGAAGGTATGTTTCCCCAGCCATTTCTGGATTGTAACAATTCCCTTGTTTCTTGCTGACAAAATCTGAAACTTTGCCTGAAGCACTCTCTTGCCAGGGAGAGAACTGTGTCAGACATGTGATGTGTGATAAAATACTAGGGTAATGTGAAATAATGCTTTGAAATGTTGCCAGGGTGAGTATGCATTTGGAATGACTGAGACTCCCTGCAAGTACAAATGGGAGCTCTGTGGCCCATCTGTAACCTCAACGTAGGAAAACCTTGATATTCTTTTCCCTCCTTTGCAATTTGTACAGCCTCTGGTTGCAAACTACGGAGATATCACCACTAAAAGTAACTGCCATGTTTACTCCTTGCACAATTTTTACTAAAGCAACCTCTCCACGTACACATCTGTCTCAGAGATTCCCCTGTTACTCCAGCTCTTGCTCAGAATGCTACTGTGAATGCCTGTTTGAAGAAATCAAGGCAACAAATGCAACACTTCATGACAGGATGGTAGGTCACTTTTTCCCTCCGGAAAATGACTAGCACTTTGCCTACCTGAGAAATAACAGATACACAAGTGAATATTCTTCAGCCTACCCCAATATCTTCTCAATGGTGTAGTCAATGGAATCGTCAGGATGTGGTCCATTTAGTTTGAAGAGCCAAACCTGGGTGGGTGTTTACTTTATGTCAGACATTCTGCCCTCTTTTAGGCCTATCTCATCCTTTTGTTATTTTTATTTATACATTTGTGTCTGTATGAATAAATGGCACATGTGTGAAAGTACCCAAGGAAGCCAGAAAAGGTCACGAGATCCCGGGGAGCTGGAGCTACAGTCACATGTGGTTGTGAATCGCCTGACAGGGATGTCGAGAACTAAATTCAGGTTCTCTGCAAGAGCAGTATTCACTCTTAACTGCTAAGCTATCTTTCCAGTCACTTTTGTGTGTGTGTGTGTGTGTGTGTGTGTGTGTGTACACGCATGTGCATGTGTGGCACGTGGAGGCTAGAGGATGATATCATGTATCCTCTTCGATTGCTCTTCACCTTTTGATGTGTGAAGCAATCTCTTACTGATACTGAAGCTCACAGATTCAGCTGGACTGGTTGGCCAGCAACTCTCAGATCTCCTCCCGCCCGGAGCTGGGGTGACAGGTGCATATTATCACGTCCAGCTTTTTTACTTGTGGGCTGGAGATTGGAACGTGGGTTCTCATGATGGCAAAGCAAACACATTATGTACAGACTAAGCCATCTCCTCAGCACCGTTCTTTCCCTCTTTGAGTTTCTGGGTGTAGCCAAATACAATCTGAGCTTAGGTATACATGCTCTAGCATTTCCAGCCAGTGCCACCCAGAGGCATAATTGAGAGTCTTGGGACCTCCCTGGCCACGCCCACAAATTGGGATGTGATGACGAAAAAGTCTGGGATTGGACCCTGGGAGATGAGGTCATGCTTCCTATTTAATCCACCCATTTTGAATAAAGCCTCTCTGTATTTGGATTTATACCTTACCATATGTCTGTGGGCTGTGCTTTCCCACATGTGCTTTCTACAAGGCCCACCATGGGAATAAATGGGAGGGACAGATCTGGGAGGCAAGCTTTCATTATCAGTGGCTTTTAAGAATGTGTTGGTTTTCCTATACATGTAACCAATAGGATACATAAACAAATAAAAAGTTACTAGTCCCCAAAGAGTCGAGCTGGCTGCTAAATGTGACATTTTTCATGTACACTTGTCAGAACACTAGGGCTGAAAAACTATTAGTAGCATTCAAAAGTATCTATATCTTTATAAAATAAGACACTCTATTTTCTGTTTATATAAACGAAACAAAAAACTTTCTTTACTAATGTATTGATCATGTCAATTATTCTCAGATGGCGATAATAGTTACCATGGACTAGCTATTCGATGGATGCCAACAATCAAGCACTTCGTGTGAAGGAGAACATCATCTTCCCAGCCCAGTGATGCAGACTCTACTATGACCCCATTGGACATGTGGACATGGAGGTAGAGATCTTATTTGTTCTGCTATAGGCAGTTGGTTCTGCTGAGATTCCTAGATAAGCCTCTGTGACTTTCAGGCCATGTCACCACCTGCTGATTCGCTCTGGTCCATACATGCCCATCCTAGTCACCATCTACATGTTAGATAAAAAAGGAAATCAGGTTTTCCTGGAATGAAGGTACTCCCAAAGAAGTGAAATAGTGTTTTAGAAAGAGTCCTGACATACGATCAAGGTAGTTTGCATGGTTGGCCTCCAGTCAAGTATAGCTCTGTTCTTTGGGGCTCACCTTCTTTAGCTGCAAATTGCTGGTAGCAAGGGACAGAACCTGGAATTCTGAGCCTCCGTGCCCTGATGTGTTATAATTCCACTATGCACTTGCCCCCTTCTCCCACCATTTCTCTTCGGTTTTGACTTTCTCTTATGGTAAATACAAATCAGATAGACCAGGGCTGGGACTGCCCACTTCCAGGGCATATCACCACCAGCATCCTGCCCAGGCAGACTCATTCCAACAGCTGTCCCAACTTCTGCTCAGTCACCTCCCCAGGGTTTCCTTCAGGTCTCCAAACTGACTCCCCGTAACCCCAGAGCTCACGTAAATGCAGTTTCCTTGCCCAGTACCCATTTCCCCAACTCCTGTACTTGGTTGCAATCCCAATTTCACCTCTAGCTCTAGTGCCACTTCTTAGGGGACATTTTCCTGACCACTGGAGTTCAGGGATTCCTTCATTCTAGGCTGTTCTCTTCTGAAGATTACTTCTCCAGTAGTTGGTCCCTTTTTGTTTGGCTGGAGCAGTGTGGGCCTTTTACAGTACTTATTCCTGTATGCCTTGCTCCGAGCTCTGGGCTAGTTCAGAGGAGTATTTCAAAACCCCTCAGGAGAAGAATGGACACACGGACCCAGTACCCATGTCTACTTTCCTTCACTGAGGTGAAGAAGGGAGCATGGGATTCCAATTCACAAGGAGCTCTGTGGGGGAATCTCCTCTCAGCTCACCAGACAATGTGCTTCAGAACCACGTGGTGCTTTGCTGAGTGAAATTTTATGTTTTCAACATTTCCAAACAGCAAGTAATCTTGCAGATCAATGCCCGAGACCAAAGAGACTTATGAATGTTAAGAAGATTATGCACATAAATGTACCAACTATGACAGCCAAGCTAAGAAGAATAGTAATATTGCACTGAGCGCTAGTTTATCAACCTTTGCCACTTACAAAATTCACAGCCAATTTAATTAAAAATATAACAGCTCTGAAAGCTGCTAAAATGACTACCACAACAATCAATCATTTTGTAATAGTGGTGAAGATCCATTAGGGATGGTGCACTGGATGCCAACTTCTTTAAGCCCAGAGAGTAGGGACATTACATTCTATACAATTAATGTCATTGCACTTAAAATACTGACTATCTATAAAGAAGAAAATACCAAACATCTTTATAACCCACATTTTTATGGTCAACATTTGCTTAGAAAGGTGCTTTGAATTTATTTGTTATAAGCTGTGCATTTCACATTCAGAAAATTAAAATGGTTTCCACTGACTAACTCATTTCATCATTTTGTTGATTTAATGAAAAACACTATGCATTTTTCTCTTCTTGGTTGCTAAGATGAATACTTTCTGTTCATTACTAATCAAAGATCGCAGGAAGGTTTACATCTTACTCACACTTAACTTACTGGCTTTTATTTCAAAAATCCCAATAGAATTGAAATGGTATCTTTTAAATCACATAAAAATTTTACTCTTAGTAACTCACTTTGTCTTGTGGAAGAAAGATCGCTTGCCTGTGACACTGGGACATTTATCTCTGACTTCCTTTCCCAATCTATTTTATTTGGAGGACAGGAGTGTGCGTGTACATGGAGGGGAGGAAGTGTAGAACTTAGAGAAAATTATGAGTGCGGCTTTTAGGACCTCTAATTCATTAATACCTCAGTGACATGTGCATCCTTTGAAATTCTGCAAAGAAGGGAACCTTTGATTTATTAATGGGATTTTATGAGCTACCTGGGAATGTGAACCCATTAAAAATGTTAACTATAAGCATCTGGCTTCCATTTAATAAGGTATTTAAGTCACCATGTAAAAGAGAATCTGCTGGAACTGGATGGAGCTCTCCTGTTTCTGGGAAGCCTTCTGCTACACAGGCCACTTTACAACTGAGTCATAGGGGTGCCTTTTGCTGTGCCCTCCCATTCCCTTCTGGCCACCCCAGGTGTGCAAACGAGCAGGTCAGTTTTCTCCCATGGAACTGCTCATGAGGGTAGATTCCACCATGAAAATTCCCAATAGTCAAATTAGTTTCAAAATAGAATAATCAGTTTAAATAACTTAGTACTGGGGCTGGAGAGATGGCTCGTGATTAAGAGCACCAGCTGCTCTTGCAGAGGAACCAGGTCCGGTTCCCAGCACTCACGTGGTGCCTAAGAGGGGTTCGTATTTCCAGTTCCAGGGGATCTGACATCCTCTTATGGCCTCTGTGGGCATTGCAGCACAAGGACGCAGTTAAATACATGGAAGCAAGGGGCTGGAGAGATAGCCTAGTGGTTAAGAGCACCGACTGGTCTTGCAGAGGACCCCGGTTTGATCCCCCAGCACCCACATGGCAGCTAAGAACTGTCTGTAACTCCAGTTCCAGGAGAACTCCAGTTCCAGGGGAATCTGAGACCCTCTTCTGACTTCCTCGGCATTGCACGACACGGGTGTACAAACCTACATGCAGACAGTACATTCATACACATACGAAAATAAATTTAAAAAAATTAAAAAAATACATGGAAGCAAATCACTCAGGCACATAAAAAAATTAGTTAACCTAGTAGTTAACCAACACCGTCTCCAAACTTTCCCTGCTTCCATGCCAAAAAGCACTCTTAAACCTCAAATAAGAGAACTTCATAAAAAGTAGACGATAGTATTATTTACTGAGCATTGACACAGAAGGTTATCCGGAAGAAACTTCTGAGTCAGTTGGGCCATATGAAAGGGAAGCATTGTGGGGCTGGAGGGATGGCCTAGCGGTTAAGAGCGACGACCGCTCTTGCAGAGGACCCGGGTTCGATCCCCAGCACCCACATGGCGGCTGAGAACTGTGACTCCGGTTCCAGGAGAACTCCAGTTCCAGGGGAATGCGAGACCGTCTTCTGACCTCCGCGGCATCGCACAACACGGGTGCGCAGACCTGCATGCAGACCATACACATAAAAATAAATAAATAAATAAAAATTTAAAAAAAAAAAAAGAAAGGGAAGCATTGTAGGTGACAGGTAGCCTGCCAGCCGTCTAAGATGGGAACACCCATTAGTCTAACTTTCATGCTCTGTTGAAGGTGTACATTGCTTTGTATGGTGTGTGTGTGTAAATGAATCTGTCTGCTGTCTTCATTGCATTATATCATTGATTGGCTCTGGCATTGGGAAAGAAGAATTTTCCATTTTCCAGTTGAGCAAACTGAAGCTTATGCTATTAGTGGGCTGGAACCCTGGAATACTGATCATTTTCCTTCAGGCACTTATAAAATGCATAATTACATTATCACTTTGGGCACCATTTTAACTTTTATTCAATTTCATTTATTAAGAAGGGAGGGGCACGTGCATGCCCCTGTGCACATGGGGGAGGCCAGTGGACAACTTTTATGAGTCTTTTCTCTCCTTCCATTGTGGCCTATGGGATCAGATTTTGAAGCTTAGGTGGCAAGTGCCTTTACCTGCTAATCCATTTTTGGACTCATTTACTATTTGTCTCCTCTCTACAGTGTAATATTGATGTGATGCAAACCAGAGCCTCACTTGTTCATCATTTCCATACTTGCAGTGCTATGAAGTGGAGGGGAGCTGAGTAAATCTTTTTAAATGCATAACCATTGTCTGGGGCTATTCCTATGGAGGGACTAGCACAGAGGGACTAAGTGCCAGACCTATACCATGGATGAGAAGAACTGCCTTCTCTCTAGAAGCTAGCGTGGTGTAGGACTCAAGCAGTGGATATTCCTTCTTTCCTTGAGTAGAGATCTGTTGAAAGAAATGGAGACATAAACCCCTACTGACACTGAGTGTTCCTGGATGTATCAAAGCCTGAACCACCTCTACTAGAATCTTGGATTACAGGAGCTAATCAAAATAAAGTCCTGCTCCTTGTTCTTGGAAAGGAACTCTTGATTTTACTATGTCACAGTCTATTGAGCACAGCCACCCAGAAAATGTCGACCTTGCCCTCAGTAAAGGCGAGTTAACTGAAAACCTTCACTCTTTGGGGGCAAGGACATCCACAGGGCCAGGTGTTGCTGGAGCATGACACTATCAGCAGGAACTATTTAGAGAGCTAAGCATCTTTTGGATAATTCAGAAGTGGAATTTCAAGGCCTGCTGTAAGAATGAGAACAGCATTCAGCTAGCATCTCAGAGCAGCTTGAAGACAGTGGAAGTTGTGCAGCCACGAGATGGGTTTTACTTTTCCACGTTCCTATAGTGACTAAGTCTTAATCATCATGACAGGATTTCTGCAGCAAATGGAATTAACAATCCCACGTGCTTTGGAAATACTAAATTGTTAATAAGCCCCTGAGAGCTTTTCTTCTTTGAACCCAGTGAATGTTTTTTGGCTACAGAACAGGTATATTAAACCACCTCAGTTTGAGCTGGTAATTCAAGGCCTTTCATAGCCTGACTAGAAGAACTGTCCTCCAGCATGGAGACAAGGAGATGGGGCCAACTTGGGCACTTTAATCTAAAGCTTGGCAATTCAAGGGAACATAACTTGCCAACCCATTTGGTAGACTGGGGCTCTGGGAAAACCCACACTGTTGTGCAGAAGTCCTGAGAATGTGTGCTTTGCAAACCTCAATGCCTATGAGCTGTGCTGTTCTTGTGTATAAAATAGGATCATACCAACTCCTTGAGCAGATCTGGAGAAGATTAAGGGAAATTATTGATCTTATAGGCTTACAAAGATGTGGTACATACTGAGCTCAATGCACATTAGCTTTCTTGATAGTGATGGCAAAACTGATCATTTGTCATATCTATACCAAGCTCTGCTTTGCGTATTGTTTTTCCATTTTACACACCTATTAGGTCATATTTTCTTTCCTTTCCCTGAGATTCTTATCCTTTGAAGTATGAACCCTTTGAAAATTGGATGCAGTCTGGGTGACACCCCTCTCCAGCTCCTACCATACCTTGCCTCTGTCCTGCATTGTGACACCCCACGTCCTCTCTCCTCACCTCTTCCTGTTTGAATGGAGGCTCTTGGCTCTGCCTGCCCTGATCACCGTCTCCCTTCTTTCCTTTGTTTAGCTCAATATTTTGCAGGAAACAGCTGTTTGATATTCATTTAATGAATAAACAAAACCTCACAAACACTTCCTCTGACTCCTTGCAAATTCACCTGTACATACCCTAGCCCTTACATCTATTTTCAGGTCTGTCTAGGGGACTCGAATAAGAACCACTATTAAAGGTAGGCACTGAAAAGGCAACAGGGAGCTTTTCAGGCCAAATAACAAGCAAAGCCAGAAAGAAGGTGCAAAAGTAACGTGGGAGCAGAGGGACAGAGTCCATGTGGACCTAGAGTCAAGGAGAAGGTGCAGCAGTAACGCTGAGAGCAGAGGACAGAGTCCATGTGGACCTAGAGTCAAGGAGAAGGTGCAGCAGTAACGCTGAGAGCAGAGGACAGAGTCCATGTGGACCTAGAGTCAAGGAGAAGGTGCAGCAGTAACGCTGAGAACAGAGGACAGAGTCCATGTGGACCTAGAGTCAAGGAGAAGGTGCAGCAGTAATGCTGAGAGCAGAGGACAGAGTCCATGTGGACCTAGAGTCAAGGAGAAGGTGCAGCAGTAACGCTGAGAACAGAGGACAGAGTCCATGTGGACCTAGAGTCAAGGAGAAGGTGCAGCAGTAATGCTGAGAGCAGAGGACAGAGTCCATGTGGACCTAGAGTCAAGGAGAAGGTGCAGCAGTAACGCTGAGAACAGAGGACAGAGTCCATGTGGACCTAGAGTCAAGGAGAAGGTGCAGCAGTAATGCTGAGAGCAGAGGACAGAGTCCATGTGGACCTAGAGTCAAGGAGAAGGTGCAGCAGTAACGCTGAGAACAGAGGACAGAGTCCATGTGGACCTAGAGTCAAGGAGAAGGTGCAGCAGTAATGCTGAGAGCAGAGGACAGAGTCCATGTGGACCTAGAGTCAAGGAGAAGGTGCAGCAGTAACGCTGAGAACAGAGGACAGAGTCCATGTGGACCTAGAGTCAAGGAGAAGGTGCAGCAGTAATGCTGAGAGCAGAGGACAGAGTCCATGTGGACCTAGAGTCAAGGAGAAGGTGCAGCAGTAACGCTGAGAACAGAGGACAGAGTCCATGTGGACCTAGAGTCAAGGAGAAGGTGCAGCAGTAATGCTGAGAGCAGAGGACAGAGTCCATGTGGACCTAGAGTCAAGGAGAAGGTGCAGCAGTAACGCTGAGAACAGAGGACAGAGTCCATGTGGACCTAGAGTCAAGGAGAAGGTGCAGCAGTAATGCTGAGAACAGAGGACAGAGTCCATGTGGACCTAGAGTCAAGGAGAAGGTGCAGCAGTAACGCTGAGAACAGAGGACAGAGTCCATGTGGACCTAGAGTCAAGGAGAAGGTGCAGCAGTAATGCTGAGAACAGAGGACAGAGTCCATGTGGACCTAGAGTCAAGGAGAAGGTGCAGCAGTAATGCTGAGAGCGGAGGACAGAGTCCATGTGTACCTAGAGTCAAGGAGAAGGTGCAGCAGTAACGCTGAGAATGGAGGACAGAGTCCATGTGTACCTAGAGTCAAGGAGAAGGGGCAGCAGTAATGCTGAGGGTGGAGGGACAGAGTCCATGTGGACCTAGAGTCAAGGAGAAGGTGCAGCAGTAACGCTGAGAATGGAGGACAGAATCCATGTGGACCTAGAGTCAAGGAGACAGTGCAGCAGTAATGCTCAGAACGGAGGACAGAGTCCATGTGGATCTAGAGTCAAGGAGGGGTGGAAATTTTGTTCAAGTTCGTCATTTTATCTTACCTCACTGGGAAACTCCACCCTTGACTGATGTCACATGACCAGTGGTAGGGACTGGCACCTCTGGCTGAGAGAGCAGTGTCCATCACACTCCAACCATCCTATTCCCTCCCTGACACTGCCTCCCCAGAAGCTTAATCCTTGCAAAATTTCAAGGATAATTTTCTGGCCTAGAGATGTAGCTCAGGAGGAGTAACACTGCTTAGCAGGCCCAGACCCTCAGGTCCACCCACACACCACAAAAATAGAAGGCAACGCAAATTCTTTCTGTTTTCAGAGAATAGTTTAAAGAAATGATTGTAGTCAAACTAGGAGACAGAGCTGAGTATGAGAGTGTAGGTCGAAATGGCTTAAATGTCCAGCATGGAGGGCTTGTTTCATCGCCTGGTTTGAAGAATGAAACCAGCTTCATCTTCATTGTTCATTAACAAGAGTTTGACTTGGAGGGAGGGCTTGATACTTGAGAACCAGCCTGGTTGGCAGCATGCATTAGTCCATGAGACCCTTGCACCCAAAGAGGCCCTGGCTATTATGATTAGACACCCTGAGGGAGCTTCTTTCCCATGGGATACAACTTGACCTTTCATTAACTTCCCTGCCACATGGGCAGGGACGGATATTCCATGAACTCGGCCAGGGATTGGGGTTTTTTAACTATGAAAACTTTGCCTTCCCCTTCCCTGCAGATGCTCTGTTCGATAAATATCACACATGGATTAGACAGAAATAGGATGTGATCCGACGACATCTGCAATTCTCTCAAACATATTGTTGTCAAAAGTTGACTTAAACTGAATAATAGACAACAGAATTCACTCTAAATGTTTTACATGGAATTTTCCCATAATAGTACAAATGGCTCTTTCTGAAACAGCATATGACTGAATTAAATATGCACCAGTCCGTGAACATTAGCACAACTGCCTTTCATAGCCACTCATGCCACCCATAATAGTGCTCAGTCCTGTTGGAGAGGTGAAAATTATAGAGGAGATAGGAACCGGATTCCCCTCGGGCTACTCTGATATACAATGGAGGCATCAAACTCAAGATGTCACTTATTCTTGGATGATTTAGAATAGCCACTACCTGGGAAGCCCCCAAGCTTGAGTATTCTCAATACACACCCTCTTTCAGTCTCTACCCATCCTCAGAGGCAGGTACAATTATCTTCCATGTCCCCTCATCAGGGCATTGCAGCCCAGATCACATGTGATGGTTTGTAGGGTATTTACTTGCTCTATGTGAGAGGTATTCTCTGACATATGCTATTTACAATATTTCACTGAATCCCACCCAATACTTTGAGGTCAATGCTATTCATAACCTCAAACTAACAACTGAAGAGACTAGACAGGCCTCCAATCCAGGTCCGATTTAAATCTTTAAATCATGATCAATTTGATGTCATGAAGGAGGACCCTTTTATAAAATAGAGACTCTGCGGGCGGCGGGGCTGGAGAGATGGCTCAGTGGTTAAGAGCACCAACTGCTCTTGTAGAGGACCCGGGTTTGATTCCCAGCACCCACATGGCAGCTAAGAACCATCTTTAACTCCAGTTCCAGGGGAATCCGAGATCCTCTTCTGACCTCCACAGCATTGCACGACACAGGTACACCAATCTACATGTAGACAGTACATTCATACACATAAAAATATAATAAAACTAAACTAAAATAAAATATAATAGAGACTCTGAAGTTAAACCTCGTAAAGTTTACCTTTGCTGACTATATGATCTTGTGTAAAGACATGTTCACCTTTCCATAGGTTGGCTTCCTCATGCATAAAATTAGAAAATAATAATGCCCTGGGGCTGGAGAGATGGCCTAGTGGTTAAGAGCACCGACCACTCTTGCAGAGGACCCGGGTTCGATCCCCAGCACCCACATGGCGGCTGAGAACCGTCCGAAACTCCAATTCCAGGAGAACTCCAGTTCCAGGGGAATCCGACGCCCTCTTCTGACCTCCGCAGCATTGCACGACACGGGTGCACAAACCTGCATGCAGACAGTACATTCATACATACATAAATAAATAAAATTAATAAAAAAAAAAAAAAGAAAATAATAATGCCCATGATAGGGACAGGGGGTAGGAATTATCTAGGAAGTTTAGAGTCTTTGAATGCAGAGGTTCCAGGAATTGTCCTTGCTTCTCCTGCCCAGAGCACCAGAAGGGAGCTCTTATTTCCATCTCTTAAATGAGTACTCTTCCCTGGAAGCTATACTTGAGCGTATAAGTGAAACTCCAGTCTACACACCAATCCCTTGTAAATATCTTTGAAACCAGATCTAAATGATGCTAACATTACCTCTTCAGAGGTGAGACTGTAACGGCAGCTTTGATCAGGGCTTTATTGAGATCCATTAAGGGAAAGCTATTTCCTCCTGGTTAAAAGGAAGGAATAGATCTCTGGCTTTGGTAGAGACTTAATATTCCAAACTATCCAAAATATAAGAGTGAATCCAGTTGGGTTGGCAATCACCTGATGGAGACCCCTCAGGAAGGCTGATCCACTTTAAGCAACCCTAAAGAGATGGGAGAAGGAATTATCCTTTTAATGAGATACAATACCCTTCCCTTCTAGAAAGCCCACCCTCAGCGCAATGGACGACAGGCCTGCAGCTATGCATCTGGGCTAAGCCTGACTGCTTCTCTGCATCACTCAGAAATGTGTAACTTTTCCTTTCCCAGTATTTTATCTCTTTCTTTCACATACTGCCCAAAGCCTAGGCATGTGTTTCCATGGATTCTGGACCATTTTTACTCTTTTTTTTCCTCTCTCAAGTGACCCCCTTCCATCACGTGGCTGCTTATACACAGCGTGGTTTTCTTTCCTCTCCATTTTGCTCCTCCAAGCAGGCAGGCCAAGATGTACAGCTTGTCTGTCTTGGGGTTCTTCTTTAAACTCTAACAAAGCAGTTCTCAAACCTTCTGAGTCCATTCTTAAATTATTTAATTTTTTTATTTATTTCTGTATGTGTATGAATGTACTGTCTGCATGCAGGTCTGTGAACCCGTGTCGTGCAATGCCGCGGAGGTCAGAAGAGGGTCTCGGATTCCCCTGGAACTGGAGTTCTCCTGGAATTGGAGTTTCAGACAGCTCTCGGCTGCCATGTGGGTGCTGGGGATCGAATCCTGGTCCTCTGTAAGAGCGGTCGGTGCTCTTAACTGCTAGGCCATCTCTCCAGCCCTTAAATTATTTTATTAACATGCCTAAGCATCCCAAGATGGGATCCCAATTTCCTCAATAAAATAGAACCTCGTGTAGGGCTCCCCCAAATTTCCAGTCACACCTACTTGCCTGTTGCTGTTGTTGTTGTGTTGTTGTTGTTGAAAAATACCTGGCAAAGCAACTTTTCTCTCACTCTTAGGCAAAAGGCCAAAGACGTAACTTGAGGAGGGAAGGCTTATTTCAGCTCGTGGTCTGAGCTGAGTCAAAAAGCAAAGAGAGAGATGAATGCTGGTACTTAACTAGCTTTCAAAACTATCCATCCCACGGAATGGTGCTACCCACTTGTAGAGTTGTCTTCTGGAAATAAACCTTTCCCAAAATACCCTCAGAGAGAGGCCCAGAGGTTTGATTCCTCTGTGACTCTAAATACTATCAAGTTGACAACGATTAATCATGACAAGTCTACCCTTTGTCAACTGGACACTCAAACACACCTCTTTTCAATCACAACATTCCACCTCTGCCACCTAAAGTCCCAAATATGTATCAAAATGCAAAATGCATTTAGTTTAATCTCTAAATGTCCCATGATCTTTAACAGTTGACCTGTTCAAAGGCCCAAATATCCAGTCTTTTCTTAAAGTGAAGGCAGTATCCTGTCAGTCCCGGTAAAATAAAATAGCAAGTTATATACTTCCACTATACAATAGCATATAGTAAGCACTACCATTCCCAAACGGAGGACTTCTGGCATAGAAAGAAAAGAGAGACAGAAACCTAGTAGGGAAAACAGCAACGTTTGGAGTTGCATGGCCTCACATTCAGGGCTCATGATGGAATTATCTGGGTACAGGTAGCCTTGGGTAGCCCCACTCTTCCAGCTTTTGTCCCCAGGACATGTGACCTCTTCTAGAACTGCTGCCTTCTAAGCCTCTCAGCTCGGTGTCGGTGGCTTTTCTTGCCTCTCTTTCTTTGTCCCTACCTCAGTGTCTACCGCGTGTCCATGACTCCAGGGCTAGATGGCTGCAGGAAACTATCTTCAGAGTAAAGTGTGTATCTGCGGGAAGAAGAGGCTCACTCTAGTTTGTATGCAAAACAAAATTGTGTCTGGTGATTAGATAGATGTGGTTGAGGATGCAGAATGGGGTGTGGGTGGGGTTCTATCCTAAGTGTTATTGGATTAGCTCATTCCCTTAATGAATTTTAGATGGTGCCCAATACAAGGAGAATAAAATGCAACGACCTCACCCTTGTACTGCATTACCTGGCTCTGTCTCCTCCCCAGACCCATTTACAGACCTGTAGAAACCCTGCCCTTTTTCTGTCTCTGATCACATGGTCTTTCTTCCATCCTGAATTCCTTTACATCCTTACTTACCGCATTCTACCCCTAGGTTTTACACAGCAGCAGCATCTTCTGTTAGCTCTTACCTAAAATGTCAGTCATCAAAGAGACTGTCCTGATCCACTAAGCCACTCACTCTACCCAATTCTTACTTCAGAGTATCATGTTTACTGAATTTATTTATTATTCATTTATCTATTTATGTTATCTGCCTCCAGCTATGGAAGTTCCTTGATGAACAGACTCCATCTCTCTTGCTCAATGCTGGATGTCCTGTGCTAAACACATGGAAAGCACTCAGTATCTGTTCACTGTGGGAATGGAAGACCAACAGAAAGAGTAGATCAGGATTCAGGAGTCATGTCTGTGACTCAAACTCGTGCCTTATCTACTATGTTCCCTAGTTCAATCAGTTTCTAACCTCTGAGATTTTATTTTTCTCTGTTAAATTAGAATTGGATCTTCTTCATCCTTCCCACTGTTATTTGGATCTGGACTTTCTTCAAAGGCCCACATGTTAAAGGCTTGGTCCTCAGCTTCGTAGTATCGGGAGGCAAAAGAAATATCCAAAGATGGGATGATGGTGCTCTGGTGTCTTTCTATATTTTTCATGTTCTAGACATATGGAAAGCCACTCAGCTCTACCACAAACAAGGATGTCCTGCCACAGCCTCAGAGCCTCAGAGTCAGTTGGTCACGGACTAAAGCCTCACAAATGGAATCCAAACAAACCCTTTTTAGTTATACAGAAGTTGACAGACATTCTTGACACTAACGGGAGGCTGACTACCATATACTCTCTAAGAACTTCTTTGATGAGCCAGTGAGATTCATGTGCGCCTCAAAACTAAACAGTTATCGATAACAATCACCAGGGATGCAAAATAGGTTTTCATACTGTGTCCATTTGTATCGGATGAGTTTGTCCGAAGTAGAGTCCCAAGATGCAGCCCAAGGCTGTACTGTTCTAGGGAGAAGGGGTGCAGAAATCTCCTACTGATGTCTGACTGGGGACTGGGGCAAGAACTCACAGGCACTTGTGTGATAGATCTGCTCCTGATGCCAAAGAAATGTCAAATATTATTAGGAGGCAAAAATCAATGAGTTCCAACTATCTCCTCCCCACTTCCATCCTGGTACTTTTGGCAAGTGGAACTTGACACTGTCTTCTCCTTCTTCTGCATTATTTAAAATTGTTTCACTTGCCAACATACTTTTATAGTAAAAACTAATTATAAAGTCTACATAGAGTCTCTCATATTTAATACTACCACTAATCATTTTAATACTATTTTCGAAATTATCAAAAGTTAAAAACTTGGGAAAGAAGAGACAAATTTCCTATGTGCATTATAACTCATTTAACACCAAGTATTATTTTGCTAGTTTAAATTTAATAAAATATGAAAGGTGAATACCTCAAGTGGTATTAAAATACAATTTGTTTTTTTCCTTAGATAAAGAAAAAGTGTGTTAGGGACATGTGGCTGGGATCTCTCTTTCCAGACAGTAAGCAGCCATGCCTCTTGCACTGATGCTGTTGTTACATAATTTCCAAAGCATTAAGACTGATTTTAATGCATTTTAATAATTAGGTCAATAAAAACCATTATAGCTAAGAGTGCCATTAAAAGTCCATAATGTTACCTTAATGGGGGAAAAACTAATATAGTTCTGTTGGAATTTTTCCATGAAATTAATATTATAGAATTTTAGTGGGTATCTTAAATAGCTTAAATAGACATTTTTATTAACAGAACTAATCACAGAATTAAAATAAATGAAAATCATTACATTCGCTATGATGAAGTATCCATGTTCACTGGATTTTATCAGTCTTGTTCCTGTAAAAAACCTGAATATTTACTGCCCATATTAAGCTGACTGGATCACTGCTCACGTCCCCTTGGAGCTGCTGATTTCTGTGGTGGTGACTTCTCTTTGAACACTGTGGCCATATTTCTCAGACGTCCTCTACACGAACACACACCCACTAAAGTCCCCTCATATGCCCTTCATCTGGTAGAGCTCAGAAAGTCCCAAGACACAGCACACAGAAGGCGTTGTAGGGACACTGCCTAGGAATGCTTCATCGCCTCTCTTTCATTCACTTAATCACTCAAGGTAGAGACTGGGAGAAGAGAATATAGTGTGACACTGTGATTTGAGACACTTCGATGAGAAGGGCTAGTCAGTGGCAGGGAAGGAAGGTGTCTTACCCCAGGGCTCTATTCAAACCAAGTAAATCTTTAGGTTGTGTGAGTTACCAAAACACACAAGCCGCTGTGTACGGAGACATTACTAGATACACGTGACATCACAAGGATGGAGAAGTAACCAGTAATGATCAAAGGCCAGAAGCACAGATGTACAATTCTACCTGATCCGCTGAGAGAACATTTAGTAATGTGCATGAACAAGTTGTAGATAGAGCATGTGCACAGAGACCATGTGTGCAGAGACCTTGAGTTTCTGGCCTGACAAGCTTTGGACTGGATCTCAGTGACAGTGGTGCCAACAGGAAGACCCAGGACAGGTTAGCTCACTTCTCTATAGTTTCAACATCAAGGAAACAGGGATAATTAAAGTCTGTGGTTGTTGGGAAGTCAGAAAAAAGAGTCCCAGAGAAAACGGTATCTAGTACTATGGCTGGCAGAAAGTTTGGGCTGTCCTTCAGAGGATAAGACACCTCTCAAAGGGCAGCAGGACAGTCTGAGGCCTTACTTCCCAGGACACACAGGAAACAAAGGTGACCACTGTAATCTCTCCCCACCTTGAGTACTATCAGAGGGTTCCTGAGGAGAACTGTAGTTTCAGAGGGGGTTGGGGCAGGTGGGAAAGGAGATGGGAAATTATTGATCAAAGGGTACAAAGTCTGTTAGAAGAAGTTTTAGAGATCTATTGCAAAATATGGGGATTAATTTCACTAAAAATACATATTATTTTATATTATATGCATGTATACACTCCACACATAAATCAAAATTAAAAATTCTATAAATAAACTGTAGGTTCATTCCTAAACACATTTAGAGATTCACATTTTAACAGTAAATTTGCATGCAGGTATAAAGTCGTGTAACTTTACATTCTTTTTTTAGAATATGACTACATCTCCTCCATCTATATATGGTAATTACAATGTGTGAGTATAAGTGGTAAGACAATTCTAGAGCCCATTTATAGATTCACAACTGGGGATTTGGTGTTAGCATCCACAAATGAGGGAAACCATTCACCTTTTTTTTTTTCTGGGACTGTGTTACTTCACTTAGTATAATTGCTTCAAGTTCCATCCATTTACCAGCAAAGCTCATGATGTCATCTTTCTTTACTGCTGCATAGAACTCCATTGTGTAGATGTACCACATTTTTGTTATCCAGTCATCTATTGAGGGGCATTTGGGTTGGATCCAGGTCTTTGCTATTGTGAAGAGAGCTGCAGTAAACATAACTGTGCATGTATCTTTGCAGTAGGATGCATCCTGTGGGTACATTATGTGTGGAATGTATATATGCATATTTTGGAATAATACAAAATAAAAAAAGTATTGATAGCTTTATAGAATAATTTCAGTATAATCCCTGAGTTATTGAAATATCACAATAATGTATACTTTATATTGTAAACTGATTATAAAATTTACATTAAATTCTTATAGAACCTTCAAAAATTATATTAAAACATACATGTAATTTAGAATGTAAAGTTATATTTCTTTTTACCTGCATGCAACTTTACTGTTAAAATGTGAATCCCTAAACATGTTTTGGAATTAACCTATAGCTTATTTTCAGACTTTGTAATTCCGATTTATGTGCGGAGTGTATGTATGCATATTTTGGAGTAATATAAAATTAAAGGGAACAAAAAAGAGAGAAAAACCTGTTCAAAGAACTGACCAAAACAGTAAACTTCTGCATCCAAAGGAAAAAAAAAGACTGAGAAAAAAAATGCAAGACAGGACTTAACATGCATGGCAGAATCCATGGGCTCTGATTCGGGGTGGGGTGGCTGGGGGGGGAGGGTGTGGCTGGGGGAGGGGGGCATGCATGGGGGAATGAGTCTAAATTTGATTAAGAAATGTTGTATAAAATGTGCTCAATAAAAATTAACTTTAATAACAAAAACCAAAAAAGTTAAAAATTAAAAAAAAATACATATTATTACTGCATATTCAGAAACTGCTGAGAATAGATCGTCAATATTCTGACCATAAACATATATGAGATAAGTAGATTAATTAGATTGAATTTATCATTCTACAGTGAGTACATACAGCCAAACATTGAATTATACCCCATTATGTATATTATGATTATATATTATATATAATTCTATAATTAAGAATGACATATACTTATTTTATTCTATTAATATATAAAGTGTTAAATTAATATTTAGATTAAAAGGTTGCTTACCAATAAGAAACAGGTGAATGAAAGGAAGGAACAGAAGGGAGGGGAACATGGGAATGTGGGACAGGAAATACAAAGCTGGGGACAGCTGGGCGTGGTGGCCACACCTTTAATCCTAGCACTTGGGAGGCAGAGGCAGGCGGATCTTTGTGAGTTCAAGGCCAGCCTGGTCTACAGAGTGACTTCCAGGACAGCTGGGGCAACAGGGAGACCCTGTCTTGAAAAGACAAAAAAAAAAAAAAGACAAAGCAGGGGAGAGTGACAGTCACAGTTCTGTCTCCAAAGAAACCAGAGGCAAGATACACATCTCTGCCGGTGAGCTCGTTTTCCTCATTAAGAAGTTTCTAGTAGGATTAGAAACTCTAGGTGTGTAACTATGTAAATAGTTTAAAAACAAGATGTGTCAGAAAATATCATTCCATAGTACGATGGACCTCCTTTGATGGTGTCCACAGACTAATTTGCATCTAATTACCATGTTGGGTGGGAAAGGCAGATTCTGTGAACCAGGAGGCCAAGAAAGAATGGAGGGCTTCATATGATCACAGCCATGTCTCATCAAGAGAAGACCTATGCAGGCCTTACCATGAAAGTTTATAAAACCATGCAAACGAGAGAAAAAAATTACAGCGGCAACAAAAGAACAGTAGAAATACTTCCTTTTTCAAGGTCTAGGTACAGACGGAACAACCTGTGGGGTATGTTCTTCTATTCATGGAAAGTAAGATGGAAATGGCAACATGTTTGGAAAGCAACTGGAACACTTTGCCTAGAAGTCAACAAATGTTGTGAAGAAATCTGACAGGCTGAAATTCCTATAAAGGAAAATCTGGAAGTCATCCAATAAATTGTATTTAGGAGGGGACAGAAGAGAGGGGACAGAGGACAAACTTCTGCTGTAATTTATTTATTTACTTTACATGGTAAAATTCTTGAACACTAACTTGAGGTCTACTGTTCCTGTAGCAGGTATTTTTACTAGAATTACTGGATACTCCGGAACAGCAACTCTTATCAGAAAATGGATCTTTAATATATAAAGACATCTTTCAGGCACACACACATACACACACACACACACACACACACACACAGATCCCTTTGGGGAGATATTTTTTAATGGTTCAATGAAGGACTTTCACAATATCATGGAAATTTAAAGATTTCTCAGATACCATTTCCATGGGAAGGAGGAAAAGGTGCAAAAAGAGACAGTACTTGTGACTTTTGAGGTTACTAAAGTTTTCTAGATTATTGAACAAAAGCAGAAGAGCTTAATAATGAGGAAGTGGAAACCATTCAGGAATCCTAAATTTATTTAAAATCAACAAAAACCATGTACAATGCATTCCGTCCTATTACTCTGACAACTGCCAGCAGTTGAACTGTGCTCTCTTGATATTATTTAAATTAAATTATCAAATGCAAATGGTAAATGGGAACCTCTCAGCGAAGCCCTGGATTATAACACCACGTCTGTGATTCAGGCTAAAAGCTGATTACTGGTTCTGGAGCTATAAACATGCCAGAAAATAATTTAATTGCATACAGGTAGAGGGATATGCAGTATTTTTGTTCTCATTGGGGAACTCAGTGTGACTCTTTAATACAACATAATGATTGTAAACATGCACACAAAGCCTCCAAAGCCTCTGCTTGACACCTGCTTTATGGTAAAAAGAAGCTGTAGCAAATTTGTGCAAAGCTCAAGGAACTTGGCAGTACCAGATTTTTCAATCACTGAGCAAAAGGTTTTCTCACCAAGCGGCCCAGACTTTTTACTCCTGGTTCAGAGAGTTAAATGATGCATTTGCAAAATGGATTTAAAACTCTAATGAATTCCAGGTGCAGAGGCTCTTACCTAACAACTAATTTGCGTCCTGTCTTCGAGATCTTAGCCAGAGCCATGCTCCCCTTTCTGCAGTCACTAGTAAAGATGGATGTCCCAGTCAATAATCAACTCTGAGATCAGTGTCTATTTTCTTCAGGAAGAGAAGGAAGCTTTAAAGGTAACTAGGAAGACACACAGAAAGCATTCTCTGGTCCTTCAGTTGCTGAGCTCACAAACCAGAACAGGAAAGGAACATAGGAAGGGAGAGATGAGGTCAAGAGGAAGGGTAGAAGCACACTAACATTCTGCACCCTCCCTGCAGTCTGGAACTCTTCCTGCATCAACTCCTGAAAGTCCTAAGGGTCATAGCTATCTCCCTCTTCCTAGTTTGGCATAAAGAGGCTTAGGAGAGAGAAAGAAGACTAAGACCCAGGGTCCAACTTGGATAATCAACTTTAATTAACTGCAACATGGAAGATCCTCTATACAACTCCAGAATTCTTTGCAGCCCACTTCTGCAACTATAACCCAACTTTATGAAGCACTATGTGCCAGACACTGTCCTACATATGTGCTTTATGTTGAGTAGTTTATTTCATCTTTATAATAACCTCATCCATCCAACCATCCATTCATCCATCCATTCATCCATCCATCCATCCATCCATCCATCCATCCATCCATCCATCCATCCATCTTTGAGACAGGTCTCACGTAGCCCAGGCTGGTCTCAAACTTGCTATGAAGCAAGGATGACTTTACACTTTCCATTTGCACTCCTGGGATCCCAGGAGAGAGCCACCAAGCCTAGCTTATGCAGTGCTGGGGAACAAACTCAGGGCTTTGTGCACATGAAAGAAGCACTTTACTGACTAAGCTTATTTTTGCCCAATTTAATAATTGTAAGGCTTAAATATTTTTCCTACATTTTCACACTTTACTATTTTTTAAAGAAATTTCTTTTTGCTTTTTAAATTTCATATGTATGTTACATGATATCATCACTTTTACAAAATCAAGGATGATTTTTTTTAAAAAAGAAATAAAACACTAGATTCAGATTCAACACTGCCAGAATGTTAGCCACGGATAATTCTGCGTGGTGAGAACACAGATGATTGCTATTTTCTTCTTTGTGTGCTTCTGACTGCTTAGTTTCCATAAATAAGTGAGGATGTCATCTTTAAACAGGGAAGGAAAAGGAAATGGCAGCCCTTTGCAAGGATCACAGAGCAAGTAGAATGAAGTTCAAATACTTTACTAAGGAATAGGAAGCATTCTTGCTTATTAAATGGTCTGTCTGTATGTCAGGAATACCACCAAGCATTGTCTATGCAGTACCTCAAGAGTTCTGGGCACAGATGTTACAGTCCTTATCAGGCAGCTGAGGAGACTGAGGGTTTGATGCTTAAGTAACCTGTCTTCGGATTTCTCTCTGAGCTGAGACTCCCCTCCCTTACTTGGAAAGCCCTTTGGTCATGCGCATTCACTCTACGAATCCTGTGTGGAAGGGTCTCCATCCTGCAAACCTTCCTTTAAACTCCTGTCCAGATGTCACTTCTGCCTTAGGCTAGGTCAGAGGTTGCCAGATGGCAACTCCTAGGGGTGGCTCAAGTTCCCTGAAAGCTTCCTATGGCATTCCTGGTATTTTAATTTGGATCTCAAGAAACTTCCAAAGGCCCAGGTATTAAAGGCTCAAGGCATACTGGGTGATAATAGGCCTTTAGGAATGAGGGCCTAGGGAGAGGAAGTTAAGTCACTAGGGGTGAGCCCTTCTCTTCTCTCTCTCTCTCTCTTCTGCTTTCCCTCTACAAAGGGAAAACTCTTCTGCCATGCACTCCTGCTTGTTGTATGGTGTCCCAAAACTATGAGCGCAACTGACCTTGGACCGAAACCTCCAGAACCCTGGGCTCAAACAAACCTTTCCTTCTTTTATACTGATTATCTCAGGTATTTTCTGGTAGCAACTGAAAGTTGATAGTATACCTACTCTTTAAAAGAGTTTTTTTAAAAAGTACCAATATTCAGAAATGAAAAGATTTAGATTTTACCCCAGATAGTCTGGATATCTAGTTACCAAGACTCCCATTCCTGTTGGGCAACAATTAAGTGTATTTAAGTAGCTATGTCCTGTTAGATAGGAAGTCTGCACTCAGTTCTCTAAATTATAGTCTTTATTAAATTCTTAGCACTTCCTATCTTGGACTGTCAATAGTAAGGTATGCACCTACTTTACTGGATCACAGTCTCCTAAATCATGTGTTTACATCCCACCTACCCTATGGCATCCTTAGTCCAGCTAGCAGAAATACACACGCATACTAGGTGCCAGTCAAGCAAGCCTAAAGTTTAATCTCCGAGCACCCAAGTTTATGTTTCTGGCACATTTAAAAGCTGACAAAATACATGTTCTTCTCTCCCACTCACTAACTGGAAAGCTTAATATGACAGTTATCTCAGTTAGAGTCAAGAGATCTCCCTCTACTTTATAGACAAGGACAGAATGAATTTTCATCTAAGTCTTCAGGACAGAAAACAGGTTTGAGAACGGGGATCTTACAGGGGAGCAGTGAACCAGAAGAGCTCTCTAATTTAGTATCAATGATAAGGATGGGATAGAACTTGGCTAGGCAGTGTCTGAGCTGGAACTCAGGAAGTGGATGCTTCTATTCTTGCCCTTGTCAGAAGCAGGAACTGTCCTTGGTGCTCCAGCCAGGAATGCCAGAAGGGAGCTTGCTGGTCTCCAGGCATAAAGGTGTTGCTTTTTGTCCTCATCTCCCTCCTCCTATTCCAGCTTGCCTACCACATTATTTTTTTTCTCAAATTTTAATAAAATTGTCTCCTTCTAAGTCTATTCTTAAATTCTTTATATTAATGAGACTGAGAAACTGAAGAGGGGACCCCAATTTCCCTGGTAACATAGGGTGTCCAACCCTAAAATTACGATACCATTCTTGAGGGATCTTCTGGAAAACAAGAAACCAATAGTGAGTCCTGGTGAAGAAGAGTTTATTTGTACCACTGGGCTGGCGCTCAGATCACTCTGTAATTGGGCCAACTCCCAGTTCAAGTTTTTAGAAAATTTATAGTCCATTTGTGGTAATTAAGCAAGTGGTTATACAAAAGATCACAAGAATGTAGGGGCTTGACAAACAATGATTAAAATGGTCCTATAAGAAAAAAAAAAAAACAACAAAAAACAAAACAAAACAAAAAAAAAACCAAAAACCAGCCTGGTGTGGTGGTGCACACCTTTAATCCCAGCACTTGGAGGTGGAGGCAGGTGGATCTCTGTGAGTTCAAGACCAGCCTGGTCTACAGAGCAAGCTCCAGGCCAGTTGGGACTAAAGGGAGACCCTGTCTCAAAAATACAAAAAAAAAAATGAATAAATAAAAATAAAAAAAATTAAAAAATAGGGGGTAAGGCAGATTCAGCAGATTCCTGTTTACCTTCCTCATTCTTTCCTTATCTTGGGCCCTTCCAGGATCCTGAAGTTCTTAGCAACCATCTTATTGTCCATGAGTTGCCATCACACCATCACTCATTCTGTGGTCCTGGCTCATTAGTGCTGCTGGTCATCACCTGGACAAGCAAATAGTATTACTTCCAGGGGGAGCAGACCCAAGAGTGGTTCTTGCTACATTAATAGGCTGGATGTGATGGTGATGTAGGGGTGCCTGGCTCTCATTAGAGTGAGGATTTGCAAGGCAGGAAGCCTCCCACTAACAACGCACTTTGCATATGAGCAGAGAAAGGCAGAAGGTTGTCAGGCTTTTATAACTGGAATCTGCGTCTCACTTGTCACTTAGCAAAGTCTTCAGCAGACCCTGCCAAGATGTTTCTGACCTTCTCAAGCTATTAAGAGTGACCCCCCCTCCCAAAAGCAAAGTGGCTTTGTTCCTCAAATTTCTTTTTATTGGTTGCCTTGGACAACCAAACCTGAACAAAACAGCCTGAGAGAGAAGGTGAGGTAATAATTTTTATTTGCTTCAGCAAAACAGGACTCAAAGGCAGGATGTTTTTCCCCCATTTAAAGAATATCAGAATAAAAAGAGATACAAGAAATTTAAGGACGGATCCTAGGTAATGATGAAGGCTCAGGAGTGTGCTTCTCTAAACTTCAAGCATTTTAAACAGAAGATAAGATGTGCAGATTCTTCACTGATGAAGGTTTATCATAAAATATTCTGTTCCTTTGAGGAGGGAAGGGCCTCAAAGACATCTCAAAGAGTGACTGTCTCATTGCTGACAGAGTTTTAGGGTGGAAGTCCTCATCTGACAGGTCTCAACAAGCTAAGCTCAGCTACCCAGCCCTGAGATGCCAATTAAAGAAAAGCAAAATGGTAAGAAGCAGGGGAAGGAGATTTAAGCAATGTGGTTGGGGAGGGGCAGACACAAGGGTCCAGAGACCCCAAGTCCGTGGGCATTCCATTTGGCTGGAGCATTTAAGGAAGTTGTATTCAGCCCCTATAACCACCAGGGAGAGGCTGACAGCCCCCCAGGGTGAGGCCAGGGTCCTGCTGGCTTCCTGCTCCCAAATGGATAAAATGGCTCTGCCTTTGATGCATTGGGTAAAACATTGTCACATTCCTGTAGTGATCTGGAGAACACACCTCAGTTTTGGTGACCCAACCAGCTAGCACTCTGTATATGATGTAAATTCCCATACACCCCAACCCCCATTCCCACCTCACAAGGCCAGGTATAAAAGGCCCTGACTTTTGCCAATAAAAGGAGTTATGCTGGGTGGAGTGGTGCACACCTTTAATCCCAGCCTGGTTTACAGAGTAACCTTCAGGCCAGCTGGGACTAAAGGGAGACCCTGTTCTCAAAAAATACAAAATAAAAAAAAAAAAAAAAAAAAAAAAAAAAAGGAGTTTTTTTTTTTTTTTTTTTTTTTTTAATACTGGCTAGGCATTTTTTCTTTCCTCTCTCTCTCTCTCTCTCTCTCTCTCTCTCTCTCTCTCTTCTCTCCCTTCCCCCTCCCTCCCTCCCTCCCTCTGGCTCACCCCTCCCCCTCTTAGCTCTCCCTGAGCTTCAGCTTGCAACCTACTGCAGCCATGCAGAGAAACACAGGGACATACAGGAAGCAGCACAAGTCCATTTTCTTCTCCATACTGACATGAGCTTCAGGTTTAAGTAGAGGAAGAATTGGGGCAAGGGGCAGCAAGTAGGCTCAACTAAACCATCCTGGACAAAGTGGTTGATCATTATCTCAGTGCTGGTTCTCTAGGGTGACTTGCAGTAGCCCTTACTGCTTGAGCAGAACAATCTGGTTCCCACCAGATCATTCATGCTCCAGGAAGTAGCACCTCCATCACAGATAATTGCCTTCATTAGAGGAGTAATCTGTCCTGCTTTGATAGTCCTGGATTCCAGGGTGACTATGGGTTTAGGACTAGGAGGACTCTTATCTTTGTGCCTTCACTCTTGAAGTGGAATAAGATAGGTTCAACTAATTCTAGATAAGAGTGTCCTCCAGTGATTACCATGCCCACCTGCAGAGCTGATCTGGAGTCTGACCCAAAGCAAAGGAGAAAGGTACAAAATGAAGGCTGATACCAGGCTTGTGTTCTGGTTTTAGTTACTTAATGGGCCCAAGTAAGGAGCCAGCATGTCTAAGAACAAGTCGTTCTTTTTTTTTTTAATTTTTGTTTTTTATTTTCGTATGTGTATGAATGTACTGTCTGCATGCAGGTTTGTGCACCCGTGTCTTACAATGCCGCCGAGGTCAGAAGAGGGAGTCGGAGTCCCCTGGAACTGGAGTTACAGATGGTTCTCAGCCACCATGTGGGTGCTGGGGATCGAACCTGGGTCCTCTGCAAGAGTCTCGGCACTCTTAACTGCTAGGCCAAGTCATTCTTAAATGTCTACTATATCATCAAGTTGTAATTCTGCTTCACACGAAGAAGGTCAGAGGACCCACAAGAAAATCTCACAGATGTTTCTTATGATCTTATACTGCAAGATGGAATTGTAGCCCAGTATTGTGCCCCATGCCTGTGATCATATGCATGAGCTGTACAACAAACAAGGAGAAATCAGGCTGGTGCTGACTTCAGAGCCTCATCTCTACTGGCTAAGTGTTCATAGTGTTGGTAGGTGCTATGGAAGGAAAAATAAATAAATCAACTTTACGCAGTTGTGAATCCTGTGAACTACAACAACAACCGGCTGGGCAAGATATGCCTACTGGTGCAATAGTGGCACAGATGTTATGGGAATAACCAACCACTCTTCGATTAGATTTACAGTCTGCTTCCTAGGATGGATCCCATACTTGACATTGACATCAGGCTTAGGACCCGAAGCTAAACAGGTCACAAGACATATGGGAGGACCTAATACTAGTTTTCTATTAAATAATTATATTAAACTGACTCTTAATTACTTATTGTTCTACTCATAGATTAATGCATCTCATTAGAGGTTTCCTTATGCAATAAATGGTGATTAACACAGAAACCCACAACTGGCCAGTGTGCAGAGAGCATTAGCTACAGAGTTCTTTTCCTTGAAGAGGACATCTATATCAAACTTCCTCCTTTCAAGGCTCAGAGATCATTGAGGAAGAAGGGACAGAAAGATTATAAAAACCAGAGGGTATGGATGACCACAAAGAAACAGTTTTCTAGACAACTAGTTACTTACTTGTATGAACTCACAACAGTGACAGCATGCATAAGTGTCATGTAAGCTTAAACCAGAAAAAAAAAAAAATATCCCAGCATAGAAATAAGGAAGCAGATAAGAAGCTCCAGCATCACCTGAGGAAACTGTGTTAAAAGATGGCTGCTGGGAGGAACACAGACACTCTCTTTCAAGCATGGGACTCTAGATAGGTTAACCAGATTCCAGCGGATGGACCCATACTGTGGGTCATTTGGAGACACAAATTTGCCTCTATCAGCATATGTGATAAATTGGGTGGGGGCATGTGATTGTTAATCCTGGGTGTCAACTTGATTGGACTAGGGATGAACAAATAAGAGAAAAAGGATCTTCGGATTGGACTACCTCAAGCTGGGTGGCCCACCCTAAATGTGGGTATTACCTTCTGCCGGCAGGCAGTATAAAAGGCCATGGCAGAGGGAGCTGGTCTCTTTTTTCCTGTGGCTTGCCTCTCTCTCACGGTGAGTTTTTCTTGCTGCTGTGATCAACCCTTTGGATCCCAGTGGGTACTGAGACCGGCAGATCTCCTGGAATCCATTGGGCCTTTAGCACCAGATTGGGACTACTGAGACATCCAGCCTTGTGGACTGAGCAGTTCCCTGGATTCTCAGCCTCTCCAGTGTGGCATGGCCATTGTTGGACTCCTTGAGCTCTGTCATGTGAGCAAATCAATACATTTGTATATAGCTATATATTTGTTCTATTGATTCTGTTTCTTTAGAGAACCCTGACTAATACAGGGCAAAACAGGAAGGTGGGAATGGGATGTAAATTATATTGTATGAAAATCATGTAAAACCTCAACAACCAAAAAAGAAGAACAAAGACTTCAAGATCAGCCTGGTTCTACATATTAAGAATCTGTCTCAAAACAAAATGAAACAAAAATTCTGAACCTTTCTGGATTTGTTGTGTGCTGGTATGCTGGATAGCTTCAGTGTTCAACTTGACATACCTGGTAAGAGAGAACCTCAACTGAGGAATATCCTTATGGGGTTGGCTTGTGGGCATGTCTGTGAGGTGTTTCCTTGAATATTGAGTGATGTGGGAGGGCCCAGGCCATTGTGGGTGGTGCCACACCTGGGCAGTTGGTGCTGGGTTAAGAAAGCAGACATCCACTGCTGGTGACATTGCAAACTTGTGCAAATTTCCCTACGGAAAGCAGTGTGGAAAACTGTTAAAAGACTAAAAATGGACCTACCATTGACCCAATTATACCACTCCTAGGTATATACCCAAAGGATTCATCCTATAAGAGAGATATGTGCATAACCATGTTTATTGCTGCTCTTTTCATAACAGCAAGAGCTGGGAGCAGCCCAGGTATCCCTCAACTGACAAGTGGATAGTAAAGATGTGGGACATTTATATGATGGAGTTCTATGCAGCAGTGAAGAAGGACGACATTGTGAAATTTGTAGGCAAATGAATGGAACTGGGAGCTGTTATTCTAAGTGAGGTAACAGTCTCAGAAAAATAAACAATATATGTTATCATTCATTTGTGGTTCCTAACACCGAATCCTTATATATAAGTCAAAGTGGTAATTGGTCAGTAAAGATAATATCACATTGATTATTGTTTTAGATATAGTTTGAAGCATATGTTTCTATTTTCCTCAATTCTAAGACTTATGAGAAAGAACAAATCTCTTTTTTAAGCACATCAAAATATGCATCAACTCGCTATGTAATTTAGGAATGTAATAAACTTATATTGTTTTTACCTGTATACAAGCTTACAGTTAAACTGTGATTCCCTAAATATGTTTCACAATTAACCTATAGTTTAATTTCAGACTTTGTAAATTTGCTACCTGTAAGGAGAGTAAAAAAAAAAAAAAAAAGCTAAGGATAGAGGCTAGGATAGATGTCCTCAAAGCACTGAATTGAAGTGTTGCTTAGAGTCCTGGAATGCAAGATGGCTGTGACATACTTTGAGTAGAAAACATATTGTTTTATAAGCTTTATTCAAAGCATAAAGTACAAGCTCTTAGCTGTGAATTTGATGCTAATGAAGTAACAATGTACTGAATAAGGATATAGTGTCTTTATGACAAAGCATACATAAAACAAGGTTGTAGGGGGATGGCTTTATACAGTAGAAGCAGGAAATGAGAAATTATTGACTAAAAGTTACAAAATTTTAGTTACAGAAGATGACCAAACCCCAAGAATCTAATGTACAACCTGGTAGACATAATGAAAAATTTTGTAGTGTATGCTTGAATCATTCTAAGAGGGTTGATTTTAAATGTTTTCACCAAAAAGAAAGAAAATGGTAACAAAGTTATATAGTAATTGATTGAATGATTGATAAGATTTTGTGACTAGAGAACTCAGAACTTATCTCTGTAATTCTTTAAGGAACGATAGTCCAGTATTTGATAATATAATGTTTAAGAAAACTTTAGAATTCATAATTATCATAAATGACAACTATGTTTTTATGTTTTAATGTTATTATTTGATTTAAAAACATATTCAGCTGGGCGTGGTGGTGCATGCCTTTAATCCTAGCACTTGGGAGGCAGAGACAGGTGGATCTTTGTGAGTTCAGGGCTAGCCTGGTCTACAGAGTGAGTTCCAGGACAGCTGGGGCTACAGGGAGACCCTGTCTCAAAAAGACCAAAAAAAAGAAAAACATATTCAGCTGGGCGTGGTGGCACACGCCTTTAATCCTAGCACTTGGGAGGCAGAGGCAGGCAGATCTTTGTGAGTTCAAGGCCAGCCTGGTCTACAAAGTAAGTTCCAGAACAGTTGGGGCTACAGAGAGACCCTGTCTCAAAAGACCAAAAGAAAAAAAAAAAAAAAAAACATATTCAATAAAACTTGTTAAAAAAAAAAGAAAAGAAAGCAGACTAAGCACAGGCCAAAGAAGCAAGCCAGTCAACAGTATTCCTCCATGGTCTGTGCTTCAGTTCCTGCCTCCAGGTTCCTGCCCTGAGCTCCTGCCTTGGCTTCTCTCCATGATGAACTGTAAGCTATAAGGTAAAGTAAACCTTTGCCTCCTCAAGTTGCTTTTGGTCTGTGATTAATTATCAAATCAATAGAAGTAGGTTTAAATGACTTCTATTCCAGTCATTTAAACTAGAATACGTTTAAAGGGCCATAGGTCATCTACATGGCAGCATTTTTGGATGACATGCATCTGTCTTTCTTAGGTGGTTTGTCCTATGAGGAAGAAGGTACTAGTACCTTGGTCTTCTTTGCTGACTCTCAGAGGCAGAAGTCTCACGGAACTGCCCATCTTACATCAGGGTTGTTGTCAAAGTTGGTTGTGTTCTAGGTATTTGGGGAAATCCCTTTCTCTCAGATGGGGCTTTCTCTAGATACTTGCATTCATGTGACATAATTGTAGTGTCTGTCTGACATAGGCTTCAGGGGAGAGAGAGCTAAGGAGGCCCTTCTGTTAGTCTGTGTCTAGGTTGGAAGTCTACCTTGGGTGGAAGGAAGAACTGTCTTATGTCTAGCTTGGAGCAGTGGGAGCCTGCTTGGTGACACCAGATCCAAGTCTTGGTGTCAAGTGTGAGCTTCCTCTGTCTCTGGAAGGCTTCTTGCTTTTGGAGCAATTACTCTTTCAGAGCTTATGATGAGTGAGGGGAAGACCACTCAGGCATCAGGCCAGGAGTCTGCATGAGTCTTACCCCTAAATTTCTGCTTCTAGTAAGAATAGTAAAGGCAGTTTATTGCAATCTTCATGTTCTAGATGGGAGTGACGCAGTTCGGGATCTGCTATTCCCAAACACTGTAGGTTCTAAGCAGAAGGCCTCTGAATCCTCCCACCTTTTTCCCTTTTGAGAACAACGGGTCACAGCTCAGAATCTGAATAGGCCTTGCTGCTTCCCTCAGGTTAACCACTATCAGATTTCTGATAGTTCTCAAAGCACAGTAGCCATATGCCTGGAACAGGTACCACACCAGAATGAGGTCTCTAACGTCCTGTCCTAGGGCTCTGCAGTTACCCAGCCCTTATAGAAACGTTTAGGACGAGACTTGAAGTATGTACAATAGGGAAATAGGATGGATAGAGAAAGGTTGGATACAGTAATGAAGGTCTGAAATTAGACTCTGAAATGGTGTTCTACACTTAATTAGATAGGATTGAATCAGGATCCCAAGGAAGCCTTTCCTTTGGTCTCTCAGATCCAATGTATATGTATTAGTCACTTTTCTGTTGCTGTGATAAACCACCATGACCAAGGGAACTTATAAAAGGAAGAGTTTATTTGAGCTTACGATTGATGGTTCCAGGGAATCAGAGTCCATTGTGGCGGGAAGCATGGTGGCCGGGGCTGGAGCAGCAAGCCGAGGGTCACATCTCACGATGAGCACAGAAAGCAGAGAGAGAGAGAGACCGCAAGGCTTATTAAACTCAATAAACCCACCCCCAATGACGTACTTCGTCCAGCACGGCCACACCTTCTAAGACCTCCAAGAACAGTGCCACCGACTGGAGACAAAATGTCTGAATACTTAAAGCCTATGGGGGACACTCATTCAAACCACCACAGTACACATTCAGAGTGCAGGCAGGAAAGATCTACATTAACATGAGTGGGAAAGATGTGATACCTTAATTATGTTCAGCTCAATGGGAATTCCAAGTGTAGAGATGCTAAACAGAAATGCGCCATCCAAAGGCGGGTCTGAAGCAAGGGGGCAGAATATGAAGTTCTGAAAAGATACCAGAGGCCCTCTGCTCATTCATTTTACAGGGGCAGTAACTGAGGTTGGGAGATGTTGAATAGCTTGTTTAACACTGCACAGTGAGTCAGGACCCAGGCCTTCCGAGGTGAAAGCAGGCAATGTCGTCATCATGTACGTTGGCCATATCCCAGGTCAGTAGTATACCCTAGTAGCACCCTAATTTGGGAAGTTATTTGAAAGGAGGATATACCCAGTAGAAGTTAACCAGGATAAGTGACTTCAAAGATGAACAACAGACGGATACAGAGTGATTATTGGTAGATAAAAGAAAAATGGTGGTTTGACTGGGCCCACAGACAGGGGAGAAATTAACACTGAGAACATTTTCCAGGGAAGAGGAAGCAACCTTCAGTTTGGCTTCTGAAGAAGGTAGAAAACTAATGAGTGAAACAGAAAGAAGCAGGATTCTTGATATTGTGCTGAAATAAACATAAAATTAAGTTCACTGCTTACCTATTGCAAAGTATACTTAGAATACTCAGAATATGTAACTATTACCATCATCTAAATACAGACATGTCCAACCTGATGCCCATAGGCCACATGCAACCCAGAATACCTATCAACGCAGCCCAATGCATTTATGGATGACAATATCACATTGCAATACCAAGAACCTGGATTCTCCTAAATATTCTAGAACACTCTTATTAGCCTTAAGGGAAATTTTATACCCATTAATGACTCCCCTTTTCATATCCTTACCTGCCCCCTAGTCCTATCAACCACTTATCTGCTTTCTGTCACTCTTGCCTGTAATAACAGGTATTTCATATAAACAGTATCCTGTAATGTAAGGCCTTTTAGTATGTAGTGAAGACTGATGTGAGTATGGGTGTGTGGGTGTGTGGGTGTGTGGGGGGGGTGAGCTATGTATTTGTATAGCTAAAATTCCTTCTGGGAGGTGCAAAAGCATCCAGTCCTTTCCTTCCTTGGTGCCTATGACAAACTGAGGTGCAATTTCAAAAACTGCAGTTGAGAAACCAATGGGTTTATTCGGCTTACTTACTTACTTACAGAGCAGAGGGTGAAGGCTGACTTACAGGAGTAATGGGTGCTCCTCCTCCCCGAAGGCTGCACTGCAAAGTCTCCATCCACATGGATCCTGACTTCCCAGCAGCCATACAAAATGGCAAGAGAGCCTCCCAACCTCTTCCTCCACTTATATACCCTTAGTCCCCAACTCCAACCTTGGTATAACTAGAGCCAACTGGTTGGCTGGGAGGCATGGCTGAGTCTCCCACTCCTCCTTTCTTGCAGAGTCAGTAATTTTGAGATGATCCCAGGCAACTGGGTACAACCAAGCCTGGGAGGAAGGCATCTGTCTATAGCTTGCCAGTCGGAGGACAGTCCTATGGAACAGTTTGTGTGTCTGTGCTCATATGTATATATTAAGGAGGGTTGTTAGCTGCCACATGGGTGCTGGGAACCAGACCTCAGTCCTTTGCCAGAGCAGCCAGTGCTTTTAACCACTGAGCCATTTCTCCAGCTCCCCCTGGCTCATATCTTATTTTTTGAGACGGGATCTTACTAAACTGGGAGCTCCCCGATTCTGTTATACTGATCCCCAGTGAGTTCCAGGGCTCCTCCTGTTTCTGTACACCCCCACCCAAGCAATGGATTTACAGGTACATGCTGCAGTGCCCAGCTCTGAAGTGTACACTGAGGAGCTGAAATCAGGTCGTCACACTTGTATGGCAAGCACTTTACAGTCCAAGTCATCTCCCAAACCCAGGGGTGTTTATATGATATAACAATAACCAGATCTGCAAGGTGAGCAGACTGCTTTGTTATAGAGCTTGGGAGAAGTATCCAGTCCAGTTGCAGGCTAGGAGTCTGCACAGTGAGGACACTGGGCAGAAGGTTCTGGCACAAGAAAGGTGCTAGAGAGCTCTTTAGGGCTTTCCTTTCACAGAGCTGGAGGGCGCCTCAGACAAGACCCCTGGATAACCTCTCTCTTTCCTTCCACACTGCTGGGGGGGGGGTGCCATGTTCTGCTGAAAGGTAAAATCAGGCCCAGCAAACTGGGCTGTTCCTGCTGGTCTCCTCTCTTCCTGTTCCCCCACCTCCCATTTGTTGATGCTCATTTGCCAACATCTCACTCAAACATGTTTGACCTGAGCATATAGCTTTCGGCTGAGTGATGTGAGCCTTCAGCTAGTGTTAGCACAGCCAGGCATGTATTAAGAACGAGGATAAGCAAAGATCGCTTGAGCTTTAACTACACGGATTTGGCTCAATAAACTCAGGGATAATCTATAAAACCTGGCAGTAAGGGCAATAAAATTAGCTGCAAAAGGACTGCAGAGTGGAAATGATGTCTTCTGGTGTACCATGTGCAATTCACACTCAAACATACACAAAAAAGCCCCATGTACTGTCATATACTGCCACAAAACTTACAACAGCTTAGAAGACAGCCATGGATTTAAGGACGGAGGTGTAAAAGCACAAACTGGAAAGCTAAGAGCCTTTGCAAAAGCAGAATTTCTAGGTGGCCATCAGGGATTTCATCTGATGCCTGGAAATCCTGTGAGGGACTTGCCTCACATGTTCGGAGGTGAAAGCTGGAAAGATGTTTTTTTGTTGGTTCGTTTAAAGGCAAGGCCAGGGCGTGGTGGCAGGCACACACCTTTAATCTCTCCACCCGAAAGCAGAGCCTGGCAGGTCTCTGTGAGATCAAGGCCAGGTTGGTCTCCATAGCCAGTTCCAGGCCAGCTGTAACTGCTGCGAGACACTGGGCCTCAAAACAATTTTTTAAAAAAGGAAACAAACAACAACAACAACAAAGTACTGTGGGATGACTTTTATCAATGGATTTAATCTGGACTAATGACATTTTGTTGTTGTTTTTGAGACAGGTTAGCCCCAGCTGTAGCCCCAGCTGTAGCCCCAGCTGGCCTGGAACTTGCTCTGTAGACCAGACTGGCTTTGAACTTACAGAGATCCTCCTGCCTCTGCCTCCAGAGTGCTGGGATTAAAGGCAGGTGCCACCATGCCCACCCAGTTGGACTAAAGACTTTTTATTAACCCTTGAAAAACTGTGCTTTTTGGTTCGATGGGTATACTGACATATATGCACAGAAAATAAAAATAATAAAATATTTTTTGGAAAAGAAGAGAACCGAGTCCTGAAAGTTGTCCTCTAACCTTCACACATGCACACACACATAAATAAATCCAATAATTAAAAATAAATTAAAGACGACATAGCGGATTGAACGATGTCATTAAAAATCCATGGCTTCCTGGTACATCTCAATATTGATCTACTAGAACTAAAGCCTGGGGAGAGGTAATTGGGTTATATTGGATTAGGGTGGGTGCTAACTTCAAAGACACCATAGCACCAGAAGAAAAGAGTGTGTGTGTGTGTGTGTGTGTGTGTGTGTGTGTGTGTGTATTCATACAAAGAAGAGTGCCATGTAATGATAAGGCCAGAAATTAGAAACATGTACAGCTAAAACAAGGAACACAGGATTGCTGCCCACCACCAGGGGCCAACATGGGAAAAGGCAGGGGTTTTCTCCAGATTAACATGAGCCTTCTCAACACCAAACCCTGCCAAAACCTTGATTTCAGACTCCCAGCCTGCAGACTTGGGAGAGAGTAAATTCCTACCATTTGCTCCATTCCGTATCCGTTCCATCCTTTAGTCCAATCACACCACCCTATTTTAAAGATGGCACACAGACTAGTTCTTGTCATGAAATCTAATTACTTTCTAAACTCAACTTTTGAACCAGATTCAGAAAGAAAACAAGTCTCATCACAAGGACTAGGAAGGGCTTGTTTTCTAGACAGGGTGTTTCTATGGTTTCTTTTGTTTGGTTTGTTTTCAGGAAAGTCAGACCCTCACACCTGTTTGGCTTCATGCCTGTCCCTTCCACCGTGAGGGTCTCTTCTCTGAAACCCCAGGACAGACCCTATTTACTCTTTGCTCCTCACTCCCTTTTCAGAGCGAACCCCTGGCTTGGAAGGCAAGCACAGGCTGGCTGAGCAGGGATCCCTCCATAAAGATCATCATTTTTATTATATTATATGGGATCCCTCTGGTGGTTACTAGGGGATACGTCACTTTTGATAGATTAGATCCAAACCAAAGATTCTTCAAATCTAGGACAGAGGGGACTGGGGTTTTGGAAGTAGCAGCAAGCAACTGGAAGTGGGTTGGTTCTGGCTCCAGGGACCCTTTATGAGCTTGTGAGACATGTTCTGGAGCCAAGGGGGTCACGTGCAGGGTAAAGGCTATTCCAGTCATCCTGGAGATCTGTCATTTGAATTCCCAGGAATATCAGCCCTAAGAGAAACAGCATGGAACAGCCCAGCCACATCAAAGGAATGGTTTGAGTCTGGTTGGAGAGGCTCAGAGATACTGAAAAATATAACAGGGTGAGATACTGAAAAATATGACAGGGTGAGAGGTTGACAGGACAGAATTAACCAGACCTTGGCATGAAATAAGTTTCTGAGCATCTCATCGGATGTCTGCAAGGACGCTTCTCTCAGAGTCACTCCAAAATCGGTCAAAGCTCGCCCTTGTCTTATTTATGATTTACATATAAAAGCCTCCATCTGGCTGGACCCAGCTTGTATTCAGCTTAACAACACTGGCAGAACAAGAAATAACTTCCAAAATGAGTACATTTTCTTAACTGGCTGGGGTACTTAGAGTTGGTATTGGTAAGGCTCAATTACAGTGTCTTTATGTCCTGATATGCACAGATGTGTTAATTTATAGCATATTCATCAGAAGACCTAAATTAATCACTCTGATGAGTTTCATAACTCTTTCTGCTTCTCACCCCCCCACCCCAAAGTACACTGAAAAGGTCAACCGTCCTATCAAATATACCACACTTAAACATCCTTCCAAGCTTATAATTAAAGCTAATTAGTAGTTTGGGTAATTAGCACATGTAGGCTTTCTACACTCTGAATTCATAAGACTTACTCAGGTTTTGAGCCAAGCAGATATTTTGCTCTTGGGTTCTGATTCTTGAACTATGTTAGGGTGGTTCATTTAAACAGGTCTGTTCGAAGAACAAAGGAAGGGACCCAGCCTTACCAGGGCCCTTCTCAGGCCAGAGCGTGACTTATGGACACGCAGGTAACGGCTGACCCATCTCAGCCCTCCACATGGAATGGGCTGAGTCAGGTTACCTGGCACCACAAGAAGACATCAAAACCTCTGCATTTTAAAAGAACACATGGGGAGGGGCTGTGAGGTGCCAAGACACAACTGCTCTCTTGGATTCAATTAAAAACCCAAAGGAGAAAAAAAAAACAAACAAACAACAACAGCCAAATCAGTTTCTGCTTTCCTGTAGACAACATGATTTTCCAAATAGTTTCAATTTTCCCTTTTTTTTTCTCATTTCTTTTGGTCACCATGTGGGCATCCTACATGCCCAGACATAATTAAAAGTGTATTAAAAATCAAGAAACCAAGCCTGTGTTTTATTAAAATGAACATCCATGATTTGTTTCCAGAATTTAGAAAATTCTGAGAATAATTTTTCATGGGGCACATGCTGTTTTCAGTGAAAATGAAGGAATACAGGGAGGGAAGTAAGGGGAGGGAGAGGAGGGGAGAGGAGGGGAGGGGAAGGAGGGGAGGGAGGGAATAACTTGGTGAGTCACTCGGCTCTTCGCAGGGTTAGGAACAATCATGGAATTTGCTCACAGCACCAGCGATTCTGCTATTATTAGGGGGAAGGATACAGTCATTTCTGTATAGAGAAGACTGCAACGCAGTTTGGGATCACCAGGAGTGATTCTTAATGGCATACTTACTGCCATTGTGATGCCACTTTGGGGTCCATAGGCAGCATTATTCACTGTGGCCAACCCATGTCATATACATTATTCAAGAGCAGGATGCCTTTGGATCTGTGGATGCCTGTGACTGAAGAAGGTAACCAGGGATTTTGAATTACATCTTCAGGGACAAAGCTTAGTGGGGAGCCTTGCTTCCCCCCATCATCCCTCTTAGTGGATGTAATGAAAACCTGTCTCTAGGGACATTTGGGTTTGTTCGTATATTGTTAACTGTCACAACTTGGGGTGGGTACCTGGTAGGTGCTATTGTACCAAGTGGGTGGGGGCCAGGGGCACTCATGAATATCAGAGCACACAGGACAGTGTCCTCATGATGAAGCTTTATATGGCCCCAGAGACCAACAGTGATAATACTGAGGAAGCCCCCCCCCCGCCACCCCGCCAGCATCTGAACAGGGTCTAAGGCTCTTGCTTTCTAGATCATTTGACTCTGGGTTCCCCTTCTAGGACTTCAAGAAGTCAGCACCATCGGGCACACTCCAGCTACCTTAAAGCCAGGTGTTAGGCATTTTTCCATGCAGCCAAGGCCAGCATATTGAATTATGGATGAGCTCACGTGGCATGGCAAACAGTTTAAGAATGATGCTTTCGTTTAATGAATCTTAAACGGTTTATTACTGAGGTCAAGTTTCTGCTTCCAGTGGGAATTTGACATTTATGAAAACGCCTGGGCATTAATTATGAATAGAGAGTCCTTTCTATGGAAATTTGCCTTCTGGACACCCCTGACAGTCCTCCATTTCTTGTCTGGGTGGTCTCCTTTGTTGTTAATCCTCTAAGCATTAATTAAATAAAATTTACAACTGAGCCAGGATGCATCTACTCTCCAGTACTGTACAAAAGACAGTTGAATGCACTATGATTTTTCCCGCTAGTTGTCAACCTTTACCCGTTGCTATTTACATTATTCCTTTTGTTCTTGAAAGCACAAACCTGATATCTCTTCCCACCGAGAGGAAAACTATGCTTAGTAATTAAATTACACCACATTAAACTTACTTAACTTAAGTTCACCGGCAGGGAGAATTCCATGCCCCTGGGTTTAACAATAACTCCTAATCACGCTTACCAGCCATATCTTTTCCGTGAGTTGTTATAATTTTCGTTCCTGCAATTCCATTAAAAATGGTAATGTCATTACTCCTGTTAATGCTAAAAACCAACAGCATAATCCTGCATTTTAATTAGTAATTATAATTAATCATTATTTCATTAATGAAATGTTTAGTGGGTAATTGTCTTTGAGCACCTTACTCCCTAGGCTTATAAGCATTTCATAACATCTCATTCACTGCCTGTTTCTGATGAAGTGGCTCTGTCAACCTTATTTTATTTTAACACTTTCATGTGGCTCTGCATCTTGGGCTCCAGACACTGGCTGCATATTTACACTTTGGAAATGTGTGGCTTCTGGCTGTCGATAAGGTTTGCATGAAGACTTACCCTTCGCATGCTTCCCTGCCAACTTAAGAAGGCGAGTCAGCATGCTCCCAGAGAGCAGAAGGCGTGAAGAGAAAATAATTCTGGAACCCTTACTTAATAATAAATGTGGGATCCAAATTCATGGATTTTTGAGAGAAGATAGAGTGAGGATTTGGAGGTATTCTTTGGAACATGGAGGTTGATTTTAGAGCTTAAGGAATTAAAGAATAAGCTGGGAGGGTTGTTGAAAATTTGACAGGAGGCAAGATTTCTGTTGATCCCTTTCTAGTGCCACAGATAGTCTTATTTACTGGGATGTTTTGGGGGACTGAAGAGGAAACAGAAAAAAAAAAACAGCGATTCCACCGTGCCTTATATGCACTGTATTCCTGGTTCAGGGACAAGGTGTGAATATATATATATATAATATAATATATATATATATCTATATTATTTTTTTTTTTTTTTTCTCTTCAATGCATCTGGAGAAGCAGCTGTTCCAGAATGTGCTCTGGTATGGTACAGAGAAGGTCACTAATATACAAGAGTTTTAAAAACTAGGTTGTGTTTCTGTGTTGGGATCAGGGAGAAGAAATTGGTGGACAGCGTGCTCACGAATGACCTGGTCACACAGCTGTGTCTGACTGGGAATCATGACTGGAGGAAGGTTCAACTCACTGTCCACCCTGACAAAGAAATTTATATGTTGCTGTGAGAACTCTCACCCTGGCGGGGAGAAGCAGATGCTGTCTACCTGTCTAAGCTCCCAATGGCAAACCAAACTTTGTTCCACTGAAGCTCTGTCTGAGGAGCCAAGGCATTTGTTAGGCTTAGTTACAGTGCATGGGGTGGGGGGGTTAGTGAGAGGAGTGTGGGTGACCCCAAAGCACCCACACTGGAAAGGCTTCACCCAGCATGGATGATGGCTTCCCCATGGCTATGCAGAGAGAACCCCTCCCTCCTAGTTCTCCCCAGCTTACTGTAGCCCCTTCTCAAGGCTACTTGTAATTAGTGCAGAATTGCATACAAGTGGTTGGGGGGCAGTGGCTGGATATTGGGGCAAAGGTCCCATGACACTACTTACCCTCACTTCTATGACATAAAGTCAAGAATCAACATGCGCAGCTATGAAAATCTGTTGCAAAGAAGCATAGCTTAATACCATGGTAGTTTAGGTCAGAGGATAATCCTGCACAGCACATACCCATGCACCTGCATACACACACACACACACACACACACACACACTCAACCAACATTTCATACAGACTTGTTCAAGGGAGAAAAAGCCTGCTGTCTTCTGAGAATTAAACAAGGAAGGTTTGAGTACAGAAATGATGCACTGCTGTTATTTCAACAAGGAATTCACAGCTTCCAAATTAAAACTGAGCTAGAACAACATCAGACTTGCTGAAGAATGCCCCATGTCTGTTGTGTATTTCAGACAAGTTCATGAGGAACTTGCAAACATCTAGGAGCAACATGGGATAGTCAAGAGTATGGTGCTGCCCCAATTGCCAAGGCACCTGCAGCCTGGTCTGTGGTGACTGAAAGACAGGTGCCTAAGGCCTGGCAGTTCCTTTCCACTGTCATTGGTTAAGAGTGTTTTTATTCTACAAAATGGAAAAGAAAAAAAGATCAACAATAAAGCTTATATGTTATTGTATTTTCTAAACACCTATTTAACAAAAACAAGTAAATGATTTAGCACACATAAAACATACAACCACTTGCTTAGAAATAACTTTGAAAGAAGGAATTTATGACCCTTTGAGTGATTTGCCCCACCCCCCACCGCTTTGCTAGAGTCATACGGATTCTGAAAGTAGGATGACTTCCCTATTGAGCTATGAAGAGCACTTAACCTGTGCTAGGAGATTGGAAGCAGACCCTTCTTGGATGCAGCTTCTGGTCTAGAAATGCTTTTTTTTTTTTTCTTTTTCTAGAATTCCCTTTCTTTTGCTATTTCCTTTGCTGACTCCACTTATTATCTAGTTCCCATGAAGGCCACCAAGATGGATGTTGAAGGAATATGTGAAAGAAGACCCATGCACGAGGATTCCGCACCATGGAACAAGACTAGTGTCTGCACACTTGCTCACCAGATAAAACCTGGCCACTCAGAATGATGGGTAATATTTACTGGGCACTTGTTATCCATGGGCGCTATGCTCCATGTATCACATGCATTATATTATATTTATTAATCAGAGAAACTGGACTGGGCACAGTGAAAATCATGGGGAGGCTCATTCCCCACAATGCCCCAGTCCACACCTGCTTGGGTGACGGCCTAGGCATGAGTTCTTGCTCCGTGCCTGTTTCTAGTTTCAGCTTCAGCAGGAGCTGCAGCTTAGGCTAGAGGGGAAGAAAAAGGAATGCATCCTTGTATAAATACCAGCAGGGCTGAGGGAAAGACTTCAAGAAAAAAGTCTAGAATCCTCTTCAGAGCCCAACATAATATCTGACCATATGTGGCTATTCTCAGGAAACAGCACTTGACCTAAACATTTGGTGTGTACAAACTTCAGAGATCTGCCAGGTCTGCCACGGGCTCTGGACCTGGTGGACACGTTTCACAGCTTTACAGCAAAGACTTAATAATCCAGTTGACAACTGTGAGACCATGGGCAAGTCAGCCAACACTCTTGTGCCTCAGTTTCCTCAGATATGAAATGGGCACAGTGATCTCCAATTCTTGGGCTTGCTAGGAAGATCACATGAAGTAACGTATAGAGATAGGCACATGAACTCTGATACACAGAACCCCTACCTCCATCACAAACTGCATCTTCAATAGGATTTCTTTCTTTCTTTCTTTCTTTCTTTCTTTCTTTCTTTCTTTCTTTCTTTCTTTCTTTCTTTTTTTTTTTTTGGCTAATTTGATGTAGTCATTTTTCCTCCCTGTGGTGGTATGAATGAGAATCCCCCTCCATAGGCACCAAGTATTTGGACATTTTGTCCCCAACTGATGTCACCATTTGGGAAGTCTTTGGTGATGAGGCCTTACAGGAGGAAGTGCGTCAGTGGAGGGGGCTTTGAGTATTTGTAAGCCTTAGCAGATGTCCAGTCTCTCTCTGCTTCCCATGCCTGCTTGCAGATGTGAGCTCTTGGCTTTCTGCTGCTGCCACCCTGCCTCCCTGCCATGAAGGCCTCTAATCCCTTTGGAACCTGGAACTGTAAGCTAAATAAACTCTTCTTCCTCTAAGTTCCCCTGGTCTTGGCGTTTTATCATAGCAACAGAAAAGTAACTAATATACTCCACTAAAAACTCAAACATTAGCAGCACTAGTCACTAGAGGTTTGGGTTCGTCATTCTGTGGAGTCCTTCCTTGGCGTGACTTGAAGTGGTGGAAGGAACGCTCCATACGGTGCTTTGAGGTCTTAGAAAAGGGATGATCAGGGATCAAGTCATCGAAAAGTAGGAAGAGACACATGCAGAGAGCCATGTGAACAACCAAAGACACACAGGCTCTAGGCTCTATCACATTAGCCTTACTCTGAACCTTCTCTTTGCTTCTTTTGAACCATGTTCCCTGCCTCAAAAGCATAATTGGCCCATATTCACATGTATATGCTCTTTAGAGACGGGCAAATTGCCATATGCTTGAGGGGTGTTTGCTGAATGAACACTCTGGGGGTCTTTGGGATAGGAATACCCCAGGTGAGGTACCAGAAACTTAAGCCAGAGAGCTAGGGGAGGTCAGAGGGTCTCTGCAATACCACCTTGTTCAGGAGCCGGTAAGGTCTTGTAGGATTGCACATAGAAGCCCAGGGTTCTGGAAGAGAGATGCCAGAAGATGGGGAGCTAGTTCCATACACTGCTTGTTTCTTGGCCAACCCAAGCATTTTCCTAGATCTGAGGCTTAGCAGATGGTGTGTTTGCATTAATTTTCTAAATTGCCAAGTATAAGATCCTCTGTTTCCTAAAAACTATCTGCCTTAAGGATTTAAGATTGTAATTTGAATGTTGTGTGTACCTATATTTGAATTCACTCTTCGGAGAGGGGGAGAGGGACTGTGCACCAAGAACTGAAGAAAATCAACTGTTGACAACAGGTCTCGGCCCACAAGGCTGCTGTCGCTTTGGACTGCCTGCCAAGCAGGTGTGTAGACCAGACCCTTCGCACCTCATGGGCAGTGGATTTTGGTATGGTTTACCAGACTGTGGCAACTGCAGTATTAGGTACCAGAAGGAAAAAAACTAATCAGGCGCAGCAATAGGCGCATCTGGGAATGCATCCTCCGGCCTTTTCAAGACGCTAAAATGCTTTGTTTCGTATTCACGTCAGCTTCCACAGTAACTTCTAAAACCAATTCTACTGGTTTTATTTCACAACAGTTTTCTCTCCAATCTGAGTCCTATTTTATAAAACAAGAGAATGAAAAAAAAACCCCAATATCCTTGTTTTACTAGCAAGTAATGAGGCTGCAGAAGAGTTTCAGAGAGCTGGTATCTATCTTCAAAAAGCTGAGGATGAGTGTTTCTGGAAGATTCTGTAATAGGAAAAGAAGAGAACAGGAAGAGAGGAAGCAAGGGAGGATAAAAGAGAGGGAAGGGGGGATAGGAGCGAACTCAACAGACAAGAGCATGCTTCGCCATGCCTTCTGAAGGGGAGGCTAGAGGGGAGGGGATTCGCAATATGATAAAGAAGGAACGTGCCAGGGGGAAGGCTCTGCATTAAGAGCTTATATGAATTCTGGAAAGAAAAAAAAAAGGCTTTGATCCACTCCAAAGAGGGAGACAGAGAACTTCAAAGCAGAATAACAATCTCCCACACTTTGCCCTCCTTTAAGAAAACAGATCATCTATTATGGATCAGCCGACCTTCCCTCCGTGCCACGTGCAGAGCAGTCTCAATTTGGACCCTCAGCCTGTGAGGCCTTCCTGACGAGAGAGCACGTGCAGGGCTGGAGAATATAAATGCTATTCTAAATGAGGTTAATTCACTGATGTGGAAGGCTTCTCTACTTTACCAGAGACTGCTAAATACCAGCTTCCCACTTGCACCTTGAAAGAAGGGGGTGGTGGTGGTATTTTTCCCCTCCTCTGTGGAGAGATTCAAATAATAGCTCAGGAGATAGAAATATAACCAGTTCAAAGTCTGTTCATCTCAAATATAAGTTTTGGGGGTGGGGGATTCATGTGTTCCTTAGAACACAAGCCCTTCACAGGTGTGACATTTATACAAGCTTCTGTGAGCAGTATAGTTGTGATTGAGACTGGTTTGTACTGGAGTCCCAGCATCTGGCCAGCTTCTGGCTTCTTTGCTCCGTTAGTTATGAGTGTCACTTTAGCTCACCTCATTGTCCAGGATTCTCCCAAAGTACACAGAGTCCTTCCCCAGGCAGAAAGACTCAAAAGAAGATTCTTGCTCCCAGTAGTCCCTGATCTGAGAAACTATAAGTACCTTCATGTGATGACAGAGCATCAGTTCCAGGCTGCCTATTGTTTGTAATGACCAGTTTGTGTCCATCAGTTGGATGGCAATGAGGAAAAAAGAAATACAAAGAAAGAAACATCATGGAGATTTCTCCTGGTTATTTTTAAAATATTGTCTCTGTTGACTTGCAGTACTGTAGAAACACTTCCATATGCTGTGTTTCTTTTATCCTGTTGCATTTTATAGCTTAAACATAGATTTTTTTTTTTTATTGGATACAACTTCTGTTAACAATATGCTTACTGGGGGAGCACAAGAGCCATTTCCTTCCTTACGGGCTCTGAATTTAGTATGGCTGCCAGCAGACTCGAGCTTACTTGCACTTGTGGAAGACACACCTAGGTTCCTTGTCCATCCTTTTTCATAGCAAAAGTACAAATTACATATTGATATTTTTCGGTTCTTGCATGGCTTTAGACTAAATAAAGTTCCAGAAATTCCTGATCTTAGCAATTGTGTCTTTCACATATGTTACTTGATGCAATATGTTTGTCTATGTTCACATAGCTCTCCATACACCATTACCACCGCAGCTTGGCTAGTATTCTTTCATTTACTTACATATTTGTATGGGGAAACTTGTGTGTGTCTGTGTTAAGCATATGTATGTATGCACATACACATACACATACACATGGGAGTTGTGCATATGTGGGCCTAGGATTATGGGCACAAGCAGCCATGCCTGGCTTTTTTATGTAGGTTCCAGGGATTAAGTGCAGAGCTTCATGTCTGCATAGCGAACACTTTACCACCTGAGCTAGCTCTCTACTCCTTATGTGGCCCAAGTTTAAAACAGGACCAAGATTATAACCTTCTTTGTCCACCCTGCTCCAGTTCTGGTTCCTTCCCTAGAGACAGTATTATTACTAGATTGGCTCATGTTCCAGCAAACACTGTTTTTCTGAATAACTACATATACTTAGAAACATTGTCATCATACGACAAGAGTCACACCACAAAATGGATGATTATTATGTATCTACTCTTCTTTGAATGGATCTATGGTCTGAATGTGTCCTGTCTCCTCCTTCCCCAAATTGAATGTCATCATATTAAGATGAGAGAATTTGGGAAGTTATCAAATCTCAAGGGCTTCGTTCTCATCAATGGATTAGTGTCCTTATAAAAGGAGTTGAAGGAAGCTCTGTGGTTCCTGTGTCTTTTCCCTTCGTCCATATGAAGACCTGGCTGTCATCTTTTCCCTCACATGAACTTACAAGAAGAAGACACCATCTTGAAAGCAGAAAGCAAGCCCTTACCAGGCACTGACTCTGAGAGCACTTTAATCTGGGACTTCTTAGTCTCTAGAACTTTGAGCAGTACATTTCTATTATCTATGAATTACCTATTCCAAGGTATTTTGATATAGCAAAAAGCTATAGTTTAAGACGATGCATGTATCCCGCTGAAAACACATTTTCACTTTTGATGCTTACTAAGTAAACCAGACTGTACTAGTAGAAAGTCTGGGTTTTTAGTTGAACTCCACCACTGATGCCCAGATGGTCTTGTCTAAGTCAGTATCCTTTCTGGGCCAAAGAGCACAAGCAACCATTTAGTTAGGCCACAGTGCTCTGGTAGGTCAGCTTTCTCACATAGCACCAAGAATGACTTTCCTCAGAGAACGTAATGCTAAGTGCTCATCCATAACACTCGTAGCCTTAGAATTAATTACACAAGTTTCATAGGAATCACTGGAAACCCTACTTTCCCACACAGAGATCAATGATCAGTGGACAGAGGACACAGAGGAGGATGACAGAGTTGTGGTGATCCAGCGTAGGGTGGGATGAGAGTGGGGGTAGAGGGGAGGGGTGGGGTAGGGTGAAAACAAGGGAAGGGACAATGGGAGGTCGCTCCAGAGCCAGAATCTGCAGCCTTGTCAGAGATTAACAGTTCTACATCTCCAACTGGAGGCCTCAGGAGAATGTCATTAACCCAAAGGAGGATTATGAAAGGAAACAAGATTTTTTTTTTTAATGTGTATGAGTGTACTGTCTGCATGTAGGTTGGTGCACCCCTGTCGTGCAATGCTGCGGAGGTCAGAAGAGGGTGTCGGATTCCCCTGGAACTGGAGTTAAAGACGGTTCTCAGCTGCCATGTGGGTGCTGGGAATCAAACCCGGGTCCTCTACAAGAGCAGTCGGTGCTTTTAACCGCTGAGCCATCTCTCCAGCCCCAAAAGATGTTTATGAGGTGAGCAGGACCCAGGAGAGGCACATTCTGGACTTAATATACACGTAAAGATGTACAGAATCCATTGGAAATAAATCCCAGGAAAGAGACAGAGGCTAAGAACTTGAGGAGAAGAAACACCTGGCAGACGGCAGCAGAAGTCACGTGGTCTGTTCTGTAACAATGGGGGTGGGGAGGTGGCAGCAAGAGGAAGAACTTCTGAGAAACTCCAATGGTTAAGGGATTGACAACAAATAACCCCCAAAGGAGTAGGTGGAGGGTGGATAAAAACAAGGCGACACTACTTGTGGAAGTAGAAGCAGCCGATGCTGCCTTTCGGGTATAATCTGGACATAGAGTACCTCCTGCCAACATCCGGTGGGCTTCCGTGGAAAACATTCCCTGCCCATCAAGTACAAAGAGACAGCTGTAAATGTGTTTCCTTGCGTGGTTTCCTCAAACCCATCCCCACAGAGCAGATGGGATGCTACCTGGCGTTGTCCTGCTTTGCAGAGTTCTGCCTCCCTTCAGCTCCCACAGTGCCTGCTGGTGCAAACAAGCCTGGCAAGCTGGTGAGGTGCATGCAGCGCATGCCTCCCAGCAGCATCTCAGCCACCCTGCCACTGCCTTGCCATGCCCCAAGCACCAAAGCATGTAGCCAAGACAAGGACTGGTTTCTACTGATTTCTTACAGTTGTTTTCATCATATATTTCGAAAGAGAAAAAGGGACAACAGGGACAGAGAGCAGCACCAGGGAGGAGAAAAGAGAGAGAAAGGGAGAAGAGAGAGAAAGAACAGGAGCAATAGAAATTAATTTGACAAGGAGCCAGGGACCCTGTCCATGGTATTTCCAGTGTACTATCTGGGCAGCTCTGAGGTCTGACAGCAACAACACACTCAGAGTCTAGCACAAATACTGACATCAAGTACTCAGTCCATAGTTGGGCGTGGTGGCACATGCCTTTAATCCCAGCACTTGGGAGGCAGAGGTAGGCAGATCTCTGTGAGTTCAAGGCCAGCCTGGTTTACAGAATGAGCTCCAGGACAACTGGTACTAAAAGGGAGACCCTCCTTCAAAAATACCAAAAAAAAAAGAAAAAAAGGAAAAAAAAGTACTCAGTCCATGTGTGTTCTGATATTTTCATATAGCTAGAGAAAGCAGGTCACTGTCCAAGTCAGCAGACCATTTTATAATATCCACAGAGACATGCACCAATATTCATGTCAGACAGACTTAGGGAATTCTGTATTATATGACAGTATTCTCTCCTTATCTCCAAGACCTCACTGGATGTCTAACACAACAGAGTATCACAGCTTGTGTTTTACATTTTGTTCCTGTACACACTGACCTGCAACAGAGTTTGAGTTATAAATTAGACATGGTAAGATCTGTTATTGTGGATCTTAGCAAACTCAGGAACATGACTTTTCTCCCCTCTCATTATTAAATCACAAATGTTTACCTTTTCCACTTTTTCTTGCAAGAAATACCTTAGGGTTTTTCTTTGGCAGATGCAAACTGACTGCATTGAAACTCTGGCCTTGAGGCCATTGTTAAGTAAGACGAGGGTTAGTTGAACAAGGAGCAGTCTACCTGATAAGCCTATGTAACTAGTCTGTGGCTTACAGGCAGGCGGCCCCAGTGGTAGAGTGCTGGATAGAGGGATGGTTCATAGTCCACTGGCCCAAGGTAGAACGCAGTACACGAGATGGTGTGCGGTTTACAACTTAGCAGACTGTTCATTTCTGGAATTTTTCATTCCATATATTTTGACTGCATGGAAGTAAAACTATTGAAAGGAAAACCACAGAAGAGGGTGAAGGGAACTACTGCACATTCCTTTTGAATTCTTGTCGGGAGGAGGATTTAGCTTGCCAGCCCCTCCTTTTAGGGAAGTGTGACAGAAGCCATAGGTGGTGGTACACAGCTTTAATCCTAGAACTCACAGAGGCAGGTGGATCACTGTGAATTCAAGTAGCCTGGTCTTCACCAATGAGTTCCAGGTCAGCCAAGGATACATGGTCAGACCTTGTCTCAAAAATTAAATAAATAAATAAATAATAAATAAATAAATAAATAAATAAATATTTTAAAAGTAAAATAAAGTAGTTTAAATGTCCAGTTCCAATTTTCACCTTTGAACTTTGCTTTGACTTCTTCCCCTGCCCTTATAATTTATTAATTTCTTTCTCCTTCCCAATGGGGGCAGACAAATTTTTTTCACATGTTCTCTTAAGTCTCAGCATCCTTTTTTCCTATCAGGAGGGTTTGCTGTTAACATTCTCCAGCTAGCTCTGCAAAGAGGTTTTCAAAGAACTTTTTGAAATCTGCAGCACTGTGTATGCTTTGGTAAAACAAAGCAAAGGTTTTGTTTATTTGGTTGGGTTTGCTGTTTGAAGTGTTGTATTCTCCCTCTGGGACCTCCTCCTAGCTCCAGACTAGCACCTTCTGAGCATCTCGCAGAGGGTTTCTTTTTCAATAGTGCATATGCTGTTGTATGGCTGCCTGTTTGCTTTAGGTCATACTTCTTCCCTGGATGGATTTTCTATGAAGATCAACCCTACTTCTTTGATCTTTAATTTCAGATCTTGTCATTTTCTTTTTGAGAGTGCTTTTTTTTTTAAAGATGATGTTTCTTTTGGCAGAACAAGTTCCTGTGGGCCTCAGTGGGTGTTAATGACACTACCATTTATTATCACAGACAATTTCAATTTCTAGGGGGACAGTGGCGTCCTGTTGTGGTTCAGAGAAGAAATAAATTCTCTTGCAGTTTTGGCCATTTTATTTCACTTTGGCCTCTGAGGAGGAGAGGGGAGCCGAGAACACTAGCCACATTTGTCCAGGAAGATTTTTCCGTTATCAATTTGCTTCCCAGTCCAGTGAATACACAGACAGATGCTCAGCTTGGCTCATCTACTTCATTGTTTCTGCAGGAAAATAAAACTATGTCTAAGGCACAGTTTAAGGATAAGGATTTGAAGAAAAGGCCTCTTTGTCTTACACATCAGAGAGGCTCATTCCAGAGATGACTAATGGTTCCCAAGGGGGCCTTTCATGGAGAAGGGTTGCAAGTCAATGGACTGTGATTTCTATGGGTCCCAGGAATCATTTACTCAATCTGTCCTTGACCAGGCCTTGAAAGTCCTGCTGTCTCCAGTAGGACTAGTAGTTTGAATTCATAAAGGGACTAAATTTCAGACAAAGCATAAGTGTATATTCTTACTGATCTTTGCTGGTCATTTTTGAGTGCTGGGGATATGACCCAGGGCCTAGTACATGTGAGGAAAGGAGTCCGCCCCTGAGAGCATCATCTCTAGTGTGGCAGCCATCTTCATGACCATGTTATATCCAGTTACCCATCCATTCACAGGTCTTTGTATGCAGACATATAAGCACAAGTAGCAATAACGCTGCAAGATCTGCTTTCTTGCTTAGACTGGGAATCTTGAAGGCCAAACGTCATTTCTCTAGTTTTAACTTGTCAAATTTGAGCATTCTTGCCCCAACCACATGTCCTTTGACTATCACCAGTTTAATTCCATACTACCTTCCCATATCCAAAATAGAGAGTCTGTCCATATTCAATTATTGTCTTCAAACTGGATTACCTACTCTGATATACTTCCCTTTGTCTGGAATCCTCACTTCCTTGAATTCATTATTTCCTTCCTATTATACCTATTACCTCCCAGACTAACAAATAATAGACTTGTCATCTTCATGATTTAGCTGTTTTAAGAATGTCAGCTGCATCCGAGAGGGGTCTCTGTGTACTGATTGATGTATTGAAGTATGTGATGCATGGTAATTATTTCTAAGTCTATATTTCAATAAGACTTTGGCTCTAAGAAGAAATGTCCATTTACTCAAACTGTTTCTCAGTCCTAACTATCATTGAAGGAGAGGCAATTCTCCCAGATGTGAGTCAGGAACATTGTGCAGGACACCTAACATGGGTGTCCTCTGCCTACTAACTACCACTAGGGTCCCTTGTCATCAGTGTAACTATTAAAAAACACCCAGGCACATTTCCCAAGAGTCTTTATGGCTCTAGTAAGGATTTACCTGAAAAGCACTACAAGACTTGGGACAAAAGGGTCCACTTTGTAAGAATCAGTCTAGCTTATGGGACTTTGAGGCCCTCTCAGAGATGACACCATTTCCTTTCTATGTGCCCCACTCAATAGATTCTAAAGTCCTTTAATACAAATAAAGAGAGTAATTATTCTATGGTAAAACTTGGCTGTCAAGTGTGTTTTCTATCTCCATCATTAACAAGCTTGTAAACAAGTATGCATAAAATACTTTTGGAGCTAGACTTCATGCTGTGAAAAACACAATGTAAAGCGCCAAGAATCCTCCACTCACCTACCAGGGCTGGCCATGTGTGGGGCTACTTGAGGTCAGAATCTGAGCTAATCCTTCCCCATATTTTGGGTAAGAACTAGGCACTCCAGACAGGGAATAAGTTTGACTGATGCTTTGCACTATACTGGTCAGTTATTCAACCATGATGGACAAATTGATGAATTGAATTAGAATAACACGGTCTAAGAAGATGACATTTAAAGTCAGAGATGACAAAAATAACAGACATTTCTATGACAGAACATCAACAGATAATTACTGACTGTCCACTGGATACAAAGTACTGGGCATCAAAAGGTGTGGTTTTCACAGCATCAAGTGTCATTCTGCTGGATGGCAATAGGGTGCACATATGAATAATAATAATATTCACACACACACACACTTTCTGAGGACCACCATTGTGAAAACTTCATAGGTATTATCTCACCTAACCATAGGTCCTGCACATATCCTTATTTAGCAGATAAAGGGACAAAGTCACTCATCCAGGAATTGGTAGGAGAGATGCTTAAACTCAAGGTTGCCTGATACCACAGGGTCTTAGTCACTATAAGAAAAACCAACACTTCTCCACTCTCTGAAATTTTCCATTTTCCTTGATAGTTTAAATAGCCTTGATAGTGAAAATACATCAGTCTCTGCAGAATTGACACTTGACCGTAAGTTGTTCGTGTGGAAGTGATTCCTCACACCCCACATTTAAGAAGCACTTAGAGAGCTATCTCTCTTCCATTTCAAGAGACTTTCATAAGAATCTGTTCTGATCTTTCCTAAAATTAAAATGAAAAGGGGCTGGGGAGATAGCCTAGTGGTTAAGAGCACCAACTGCTCTTGCAGAACACTTGATTCCCAGCACCCACATGGTGGCTAAGAACCATCTGTAACTCCAATTCCAGGAGAATTCTAGTTCCAGGGGAATCCAACACCCTCTTCTGACCTCCGCGGCATTGCACCACACAGGTGCACAAACCTTCATGCAGACAGTACGTTCATACACATACAAAAATTTAAAAAAAATTAAAAAATTAAAATGAAAAGCCACATGCTGACTGTGTCATGGAATAACATGAACATCCGATTCTATGATTAAAGACAGAAACAGAACCGGCTCTTCGGAATTTAAGAGCAAGTGGTTCTGTTTCATTTTTCATCTTGAACCCTACCCCGAGTTTGTGAAACAAAGAAGAAAAGAATAATCCCAGAATTGAAGAAAATTTCCCTTTGCATGTACCCTAACATGTAGAGAAAATATAGACAGAAACTTAAGTGTGTTGCTTCAGTAAATTCTGAGAAATCCAAACATTTTTAGCTTTCTGTTATAACTCTCAGAGAACAGTTGATATATTTTTTGTTCATTGACATTTTTCTTTACCTTCTGAAGCAAAAGTATCCTAGCCAGGAGTCTGTGCCTACAGATGCCAAAGCATGGTGGCTTGAAGTTTGCATCTTCTCAAAGAGAGAAGCAAAATTCCCAGACATATGCTGCCCAGGACTGTACACAATACCTCACAACAAACTCCACTGTCTTTGGATCAAGAAAATCAATGCACAATTCACTGATGTATCTTGACTATGTCACACCCTTGGTTAAGGCATATTTGTGGGACTATTGCTCCCTAATAGTATGTGTAATTATTTAAAAGTAAACAGTTTGCTGAATTGTGTACTCTTTTTTTTTTCTTAAAGGCAAGGTTTTGTGTGTTATCTAGGTTGGCCTCAAACTCATAATACTCCTGCCTCAGCATCTGAGAATACAGTGCTGGGTGGGGTATGTACTAACACAACTAGCTGTGCTTTTTTTGGGGGGGGGGATTCTTTTTGAGATAGGGTCTCCCTTTAGTCTCAGCTGGCCTGGAGTTTGCTTTGTAGACCAGGCTGGCCTTGAACTCACAGAGATCTGCCTGCCTCTGCCTCCCTCCCAAGTGCTGGAATTTTGCTTTGTTTTTTAAAGAAGTAGAATTTGTGCTTACACCAATGTGTGTGTGTGTGTGTGTGTGTGTGTGTGTGTGTGTATGTGTGTGTAGCATAGATACAGCCATGTTACCCAGTTAATAAACAAGACAAATTTACTCAAGGTGCTTATTTTGTACTATGTAAACTTTCCCCAGGCAGAAAACGTGTTTCAAAGCACTCTCGTTTAACCAAAATGTGAATGAAGAAGTAACCATAGGAATAAAAATGGAAATCTATATGTAGAATCATTCATTTCTCACGTATGTGGTAACCACTGGAAGAGAAAGTGAGGTCAACTGCAATAATCTCTCCAGGCTGTATCTCTCAATGTAAATCTAGATAAGGAGTTTCCCAGTGCAGCTGGAGATTTAAATCGAGACACGCTAGCTGAGTGATTTCCTCAGTGGGCCTCAGTGCTCATGACTTCTGATTTCCCCTGTCGGCACCAACAACATGAGGATGTGAGAGACTAGGGAGTGCTTGAGCTCCAAAACCACATCTGGGCCAGCAGGATGTCTCAGCAGGAAAGATGCTGGCCTGGACAAGCTTAAGGCCCCGAGTTCTGTTCCTGGAACCCACAGGGCAGAGGAGAGAAGCAACTCCTCCAAGTTGTCCTCTGGCATACATACGTATAAGCTCTGTGGCTTCCACATGAATGTGCACACACACACACAAAATGAATGAATGTCTTTTAAAAGCTCAGATCTATAAGAGAAAACATGCAGGTTTCAGCAAGGAAAGTCCCTACTTCTTTTCCCCAGGGGCAGCACTTACAGCATCCATGTTCTGATCAAGTTCACTGTCCTTGAAAAACGAACGCTTACTGTTCTGGGAATAGCATGTGTCCTTTCCTATTTCTAATGCCCTTGAAGATATGTGAGCCGACTTTGGCCAGTTTGGGCCAAGGACCTCTGAATGAAAATACTACACAAAGGACCAAAGCATGTAGAAATCAGCAGATGACAGCTGAGCTGTTTCAGCTGCAGCAATGTGGAGGAGGGCTGCATGTGCAGGTGCTAGCAATAGGCTCCATGTGTTTCTTGGGACAGAGCACGGACACTACCCAGAACAGCACCTTATGATAAGAAAAATCAACTGCTGGGATGATCCTAGTACCCAAAGACCAGGGATAGGACAAGGGCTGTCTACAAATATTTATTTTTGTGCCTATTTCATCGGAGAAGCTCTATAAAATCAATTAAATAATCTACACGCCAAAGGAGACAGAAGGAATTTTTTGGGAAGTTTTCCTCTGAGTAAAATCTGGGAATAAACACATGACTTCCATTGGGATGTTTTTAGGCACTAAGAGATACTTGTTAACGCTAAGTAGATACAGAATTGATTTCTTGTTTAGAGACTCTGAAGTGAGCCATGTCAAAACTGTCTTCTGAAAAAAAATCTTATATTTTGATTCAAAAAGCAATCAGAGGTTGTTGGAAATTCTCCAGGATTTTTCAATGTGGAGTTTTCTCCATAGGGGGAAATATTAGCAGATAGAAACTCTGCAGCTTACCTGTTCTTCCATGGTCTAAACATTACATGCAGTATTATGTTTCTGCAGACATAAATTCCCTCATTATCTGAGACCAGATTGACCACAGCTCACACAGACACCCCAGCAGGCCTCTAAACAGGGCTTTTTTGCATAGGAACGGCACCACCCTCAAAAAAGACTCACAGTTAAGAGCTCCAGGAGACTTCAAGAGTGCACAGCAGCCAACCTTTATAATTGGGCCATTTGTGCCCTGGGTGATTTACACAAAATGTATACTCAAGACCGATATTCTCAGAGTGGAGTACTTGCTTTCCTTAGCTGTGACGGTGAGGCAGAATGGGGGTACTGGCATGTGAAATGCTCCAAGCATTCTGACTCCCCAAACCCACTGATTTCAGCTGCACGGCACTTCTGTGTTACCACAAGAGGAAACAAAGCCTGATGGTAAGAGATGGATTCTGATGCCAGGAGTGGTAGCACAAACCTTTAACACCAGCACTGGGGAGGTGAAGGCTGGTGGATCTTTGTGAGTTTGAGCCCATCCTGATTTACAGAGTGAGACCTTGGAGAGGAGAGAGAGAAGAAAGAGGAGAGAGAGAGGGGAAAGAGAGGAGAGAAAGAGAGAGCGGGAGAGAATATGAGAGAGAGGTTCTGAGACCAGCTTGGGTGGGAAGAAAGACGTACTCTACCATGCCTCTTTCTAATTATGTGACTCGGTAAACTTTTATCTCTGTGCCTTTATTATTTCTTATAGAAAATGGGGTTCTATAACCCAGCCTATCTCTTGGGGTTCTTGTGAAGATGTGTTTGAATTCTATGACTGGCATAGAGAAGGCACTCAACAAATGTTACCCATTTGCATTATGGACATTACTGACATGGATTTCCCGTGAAGCCTTGCTACTCTGCTTATCAGCAATGTTATGATGAGGATGATAGTAATGCTAATCGCTTACTGAGTGTTAACCACTCCGTTAAGTGACTAAAGTGGGGGTCTCTCATTCAGCTAAAGGCTCAACCTTCGGGTTCTTGGTCCTGGCTTGTGGCAGTATTTTGGAAGCTGTGGAGATAGGAGATGGGGCTGGCAGAAGTGAGTTATTATAGATAGGCCTTCGAAGAAGAAGAAACCCACTTCTAGCTTCAGCCCACATTCTCTGCTTCACACTTGCTGTTATATAAACAAGCAGCCGCCTCCTGTTCTCCACACCCAGCTCTAGGTAAGAGCTGCACCATCTCCATGCCTTCTCTGCCACAATGGGCTGAAATCTCTCTGAAACTAGAAGTCTAAATAAACCCCCCCCCTTTACATTACATTGTTCTGACAGGTATTCTGTCACAGTGACCAGAAAAGAATTAATATATGTAACTTGCACAATTCAGAGACAAGGAACCCAGAATAGAAGCCAGCATCCTGACTCCAGAGCCTACACCCCCAGTCACTGCCTCACCCTCCAGTATGCACTCAAATGTAGGTAGCCACGGCCTTTCGCTGTCCTGCAATCACTGAGCCCAATTACCAGGGGCCTGGTTTTCTCATAGGGAGCCACAGATTGCTTCAGTCCCAGAACTGCAACCCCTGAGCATACTGCCTGCTGAATAAGACTAAGAATTAGTAAAAAGCTGGGCACACTATGCTCAAGCCTAGGGCCCTAGTGCTGTAGGGGGCAGAGATAAGAAGATGTCTGAAACAGCAAGTTCCAAGTTCAGCAAGAGATCTTCCCTCCAGGGAATAAGGCAGACCTTGATGGAATGAAACACCTGACATCTACCTCTGGCCTCTACATGTACAAGCACTGGGACATACACATATGTACAGTCTATAGACAGAAGAATCATATAAGAGAAGAGTAGTCAGCTTAGATGTCAACTGAATTCAAAACAGCTGCTGCGTAAGGGGGGACTGCAGAATAGAACCAAGTATCACACTGTATGAGAAATCACCTCCCAGAGAGTGGAATGGTGCACGGAGAGTTTAAAGAGTACAGCTTGCCATTTACTTCATGCCTAGGATTCAATTTGTGCCCCAAAGCTAAAGGGGTATTGTATTACTTTTTCATTGCTGTGCTAACACACCTTGACTGAGGCAACTTATAGAAGGAAGAGCTTATGGTTCCAGGATAAGAGTCCCACGTTAGGGTCGGCAAAGGTGGTCAGAGCAGAAGGCAGGCACAGGAAGCAGGAGACTGGAAATCCCGCAAGGTTATGAACTCTCACAGCCCGCCCCCAGTGATGTGCTTCCTCCGGCATGGTCGCACCTCCCAGAACATGGAGCCTATAGGTGGTATTCTCATTCAAACCATCACAGATGTGTATTGCAGCAAATGTCTGACTCCAAAGCTGGTCTTACTTCACCTACATAGCTGATTAAAGCAGCCTGCTATCCATCCTCACAAGTGCAGTCTCTTCTGTCTACATGGTAAGTTAACCCATCATTTTCTGACTTAATGACCCGCCCTCTCCTCTGGTGTCTACCCTGCCTGGAGTCCATGCTCCTTGGTCCAGAGTCTCAGCTCAAACCTGGCCTCTTCCTCCTTCCATTGCTTGGGGAAATCTCTGGCCAATGTACATTTCCAAGCACGGTGGACAGCTTTCTCAAATGTGTATATTTCCTTTAGTTCTTGTCATTTGGAAACAGTGACTAATTTGTGGAAACAACTTGATGACTATATTATAGACAGAGCATTGGGCAGTATCTCTGTTTCAGGAGCCATAGGTGTAAATCATGGGGCAAATGCAACTTCTAGGTCTTTCTAGGCATTTCTTAAACACCAAGTCATAGAAGCTTAGCTTCTATGATTTAACTCCATCTCTTATGACAGGTTGTATTTTCTCTTTCAGACCATTTCAGCAGCTTTAAGTGGAGGACAAAACACCTCTACTTTACCTGTGACATGCCAGTGCATTGCAGGGTTAGTTGTGTTGCTGCATTTTTTGGGGGGGTGGAAAAATATATATGAGTCTAAAGCTTGATTTAACCTTTTGCACTTTGCCCTCTGCACTTAGACAGTTTAGCCAGAGGAAGAGTTTCTCCATCCATCCTTCTGGGGCTTTGAATACATATTTATAAGACCCCTTACCAACCACAGACTCAAGAGTGAGAAGTAACTATTTGCTTATTTAAGGTGGTTTGTTGCTGTAGCCAAGGTTAATGTACAAATTAACAATAGAAGCTCAGCTGCAACCTACGTCATATTTTTAAGTAAATAAGGGATGGTTAAGGCTATCTTCTTTATATAGAGTGAAAGTCTACTTCTGTGTGAAGTCACCAGACAAGGCCAGAATCAAGAGGTGTTGTGAAGTGTGACCTGACGCCCTTGTGGTCCTGAATCCACTTGTGCCACAAAACTGGGGGAGGGACTCAAAGGCAACAAAGCCCCGATGTAAGGGAAGACATTTTTTTTTAATTTTATTTATTTTTGAATGTGTATGAATGTACTGTCTGCATGTAGGTCTGTGCACCCGTGTCGTGCAATGCCACCGAGGTCAGAAGAGGGTCTCGGATTCCCCTGGAACTGGAGTTCTCCTGGAATTGGAGTTACAGACGGTTCTTAGCCGCCATGTGGGTGCTGGGGATGGAACCCGGGTCCTCTGCAAGAGCAGTCGGTGCTCCCAACCGCTAGGCCATCTCTCCAGCCCCGGGAAGACATTTTTCTAGCGGACTTCTGAAAAGACAGAGTTAGATATGAGGGTGATCGGAATGAGACATCTGTCACCGCATTGATCAGCATGGTTGATCTGGAGTCTGGCTGGCTAGTGTGTCCCCTTCCTCCCTCAGTGTTCCATCTGTGCAGGTCCCAAAGCTGCTAACTCAACTGCAGGGGACAACCCTAGTCAAGGGTGTAGAGTACCTGCATCCCCTGCTAGAACCTCCAATCAAGCATTAAATAGTCCGACTCATGGGGGTAGAAACACGACAGAGAGCATGAATGACCAGGAAGACCAAGACTGGACTGATGACATAGCTTCAGCCAAGGGGCATCAAAGATTCCTGACAGGCCCCCAGCAATGAGGAGAGGGGAAGGAAGGATCTCAGTCCAGGTGGCAGAAGAAGCTGGGTACCACCAACACCCCTAATTTCGGATTCCCAGTCTTCAGAAGGGTGAAGTAACAAATTCCTTTTCCCTCTAGGCACTAGCTTTATAGCCTTTTTATGATTAAAGAACAACACAAAAATTTTTACTACAGTGCTCCATGAAGGACATCTTGTCCTAAGTCTGCTCACATGATGTCCAAAGAGATAAGAGTATAAATGGAGTTCTTGTGGCTACTGCCTGACAGATCAGGAAGATTCAAGTTGGGGCACAGTTTGTCTATTTGCTTTAGTGATTTCTGATGATAGTTTTATCACTTGCATCATGAAATAATCCATGATAGCACCTCAGATGTCTTATTACAGTTAAAGGATAATGGACAGAAGCATTTTCTGTGTCTGAAAGAAAATGAATATCAAACAATCTTAAACACATTGAACAGCTTGGATTATAGTAACAAAACCTCATCGAGGTCATAGAGACGGCACATTGTAACCCATTTATTAGTCATAGTTCCGGAGGCTAGAGAGCTGCAGTCAGGATAACAACTCTGCTGGGCTCTGGTGAGGGTCTGCTCCCATGTTGCAGATTATTCAGTTTTCCTTATATCCTATGTCCTCATGCGACAGGGAGCTGGCTTTCTGCTCTCTCCCTATGAGGGCAATAATCCCATCCACGAGGCTCTATTTCCGGGGATTAATTGGTTCCTGAAGCCCCACCTCCAAATACCATCACCATGGGGACTAGATTTCAACATTTACATTTCTGAGGAATACAAGCATTCTGTCTACAATAGACACATAATACAAACCCCTAGAAAGATCCATCAGTGTTTAAGTCTCTAGATACAAAGATCTCTATGTCTACTTGTCTATATAAAATTTAAACAAACCATTAGAAATCAGGTCATGACTTCTCTCAACAAATTCCCAAATGCTTTTAAAATTACATTGAGTTGTTGGTGGTTGTCTTGTTCTTTTTTTTTTAAACTGAAGCCGAGCAGCCCACTTTTATACAGATACATACACACAGATACCACCTACTCACGTGGATTGTTCTATAAATACCCATCTCTTCTACCTTTGCTAAATTGGTCTTTCCCTAAGAATTACAATCTCCTTGGGCTGGAGAGATGGCTCAGTGGTTAAGAGCACTGACTGCTCTTGCAGAGGACCGGGGTTCGATTCCCAGCACCCACATGGCATCTTTGATTCCAGTTCCAGGGGAATCCGATGCCCTCTTCTGACCTCCGAGGCATTGCACGGAGACAATACACTCAATACACATAAAAAAATTTTTTTAAAAAGAGTCACAATCTCCTCTTAATATATGAACTATGTGCATCAAAACCCTTGACTTATGTGAGACTGGGCCAAACAGTCATCACCAGAGATTTTTCTACTTTCCATTAATTTGGGATATGGTAATGGTTTAGAAGTCCAGACATAAAGGCTGTTTTAAATGTAGACAAAGGTGAGACTGATCTTCCTTTCCTCATCAGTGGGTTTTCTCCCGTCCTACCATTGGTACCAGTGCTACTGTGTACCTCGTGCAGTGTTCCGTACTCCTCATTCATCTCTATAATAGTGACACCTTTTGTGTGACTTATTTCTTCTAGAATTACAAAGACAGACAAGGGAATTTGTGCTAAAGCTAGAATGTTCTTGAGCATTTAAAAAATACTTTTATTAAAGTTTGGTGCACTTCATACAACATTTCTCAATCCAGTTTAGAGTCATTCCTCCTTCAGTGCCCCCCACCCCACCTGAGCTCATGCATTCTGCCATCCATGTCTTGCATCTTTTTCTCAGGCTTTTTAAAGTTTTTCTTTGCAGAGGTTTACTGTTTGGGGCAGAAGTTTACGTTTCCAGTCAGGTCTTTGACCCAATTCTTTTTTGTTGTTGTTCCCTACAATCCGTATTGTTCTAAAATATGCATACATATACATCACACTTATACTTAAATTATGACGACTGAAAAAACCAATAAGTTAATTCCAAAACTTGTTCAGGAATTCACATTTTCCCCTTTAATTTTATATTACTCTAAAATATGCATACATGCTTCCACCCATATACCAATATTACAGTCTGAACATAAGTGGTAGGTTAATTCTAGAGCCCATAAGGGATTCACCTTTACCCATACCTCTGTTTTCATGTAAAAAAAAATATTATATTGATGATGCTTAGTTTGCTTTTTCTTTTTTTAAATTTTTTTATTTTATTTATTTCTGTATGTGTATGAATGTACTCTGTCTGCATGCAAGTCTGTGCACCCGTGTCGTGCAATGCCGCGGAGGTCAGAAGAGGGTGTTGGACTCCCCTGGAACTGGAGTTCTCCTGGAATTGGAGTTTCAGACGGTTCTCAGCCGCCATGTGGGTGCTGGGGATCGAACCCGGGTCCTCTGTAAGAGCAGTCGGTGCTCTTAACCGCTAGGCCATCTCTCCAGCCCTTAGTTTGCTTTTTCAACAAGGGATTTGATACTAGGATCCACAGATGAGGGATACCATTCATCGTTTGTTTTTCTGGGTCTGTGTTACTTCTAGTTCCATCCATTTACCTGCAAAGTTAGTGATGTCGTCTTTCTTTACTGCTGCATGGAACTCCATCATGTAGATGTACCATATTTTCTCTATCTGTTCATTGGTTGAGGAACATTTGGGTTGCTTCCAGCTCTTTGTTATTGTGAAGAGAGCTGCAATAAACATAGCTGTGCATGTATCTCTGCAATAGGATGAGTTTTGTGGGTATATACCCAGGAGTGGTATGACTGGGTCAGGTGGTAGGCTCATTTTCAGTCTTTTAAGAGTTCTCCACATTGCTTTCCATAGGGGTTGCAGGATTTTGCATTCCCACCAGCAGTGAATGAGTGTTCCCCTTTCCCCACAATCTCTCCAGCATTTGGTGTCATTTGTTTTCCTAATCTTAGCAAGACTTAAACGGGTAAGGTGAAATCTTAAGCTGGTTTTAATTTGCATCTCCTTAATTGTTAGTGATGTTGAACACTTTCTGAGATGTTTTGCAGCCATCTTCATTTCATTTGTGAATTCTCTATTCAGCTCTTTACACCATCTTTTGATAGAGTCATTTGTTTTCTTGCTCCTTTGTTTTTTTATTTTTTATTTTTTTGGTCTTTTCGAGACAGGGTCTCCCTGTAGCCCCAGCTGTCCTGGAACTCACTCTCTAGACCAGGCTGGCTTTGAACTCACAAAGATCCACCTGTCTCTGCCTTCCAAGTGCTAGGATTAAAGGAGTGAACCACCGTGCCTGGCTGTGGTTTTGAGTAATTTATATATTCTGGATGTTAATGCTCTATCAGATGTATCACCGTTGAAGGTTTCCTCCTACTCTGTGGGTTTTCTCTTCACTTCTTTGTTTCTTTCACTGTATAGAAAGAAGCTTTTGAGTTTAATGAGGCCCCATTTATCTATTGTTGACCTTGTTTCCAATGCAGCTGCTGTCTGATTTAGAAAATCTTTTTCTATGCTCATATTTTGTAAGTTACTGCCAACATTTTCTTCTATCATTTTCAAGGTTTCTGGTTTCACATTGAGAATTTTTATCCATTTGGAGTTGATTTTTGTGCATGGTGAAAGGTAGGGTTCAGCTTCATCTTTCTACAAGTGGGATCCAGTTTTGCCAGCACATTTGCTGAAGATGCTGTCTTTCCTCCATTGAGTCTTCTTGGCCCCCTTGTCAAATATAAGGTGGCTGAAATTTTATGTGCTCAGGTTTGGATCTTCAATTTTGTTCCATTGACATATCAGTTTGTTTTTGTGCCAGTACCAGGCTGTTTTTATTATTATAGCCCTGTAATATAGTTTGAAGTCTGGTATGGTTATCCCCCCTGTGTTGCTCTTTTTGCTCAGGGTTGCTTTGCCTGGGGTCTTTTGTTTTTTTCCATGAATTTAAGGATTTTTTTTTCCTAAGTCTAAGAAGAATCTCATGAGGAGTTTGATTGAGATTGCATCGAATCTGTGTATTAGTTTGGGTAGGATGGACATTTTTACTATATTAAGTCTTCCAATCCATGAGTATGGGAGGTCTTTCCATCTTCTGGTTTCTTCTTCAATCTCCTTCTTCAGGGATTTAAAATTTTCATCATAAATATCTTTGGTGTCTTTGGTTAGGTTTGTTCCAAGGTATTTTTTGAGGCTATTGTGAATAGGAGGGTCTCCTTGTATTCCTCTCCATTTGTTTATTGTTGATGTAAAGAAAGGCTACTGGTTTTTCTAGGTTAACTTTGTATACTGCCACTTTACTGAAACTCTTGATCATTTCTAAGACTTTCTTGGTGGGGTTTTTTTGTGTCCATTAGGTATACTATCATATCATCTACAAAAAGGGATAGTTTGACTTCTTCTTTTCCAATTAGTACTCCCTTAATTTCCTTTTCTTGTCTTATTGCTGTAGTAAGCATTTTCAAGCACTATAATGAAGAGGAGTGGAGATAGGGGGCAGCCTTGCTGGGTTCCTAATTTTAAGAAGAATGCTTCTAATTGTTTCCCATTTAGGATGATGTTGGCTGTGGGTTTGTTGTATATGGATTTGATTACATTGAAGAATGTTCCCTCCAGCTCAATTCCCTCTAGGATTTTAAACATGAAGGCATGCTGGATTTTTCTGCATTGATTGAGATAACCATGTGGTTTTTGTCTTTTAGCCCATTTATGTGCTTTATGATATTTATTGATTTGTGTATGTTGTGAAACATCCAAGCATCTTTGGTATAAATCTGACTTGGTCGTGGTGAATAATCTTTTGGATGTGTGCATGTATGTGGTTTGCAAGTATTTTGTTGAGAATTTTTATATCTATGTTCATTAATGAAATGAGCTTATAGTTTTCTTTTTTGGTTGTATCTTTGCCTGGTTTTGGTATTAGAGTTATGCTGGCTTCACTGAAGGAATTTGGGAGATCTCCCTCTATTTCCATCCTTTTGAACAATTTGAGTAATAGTGGTTGTATGTCCTCTTTAAATGTCTTATAGAGGGGGCTGGAGAGATGGCCTAGCAGTTAAGAGCGCCAACCGCTCTTACAGAGGACCCAGGTTCGATCCCCAGCACCCACATGGTGGCCAAGAACCGTCTGAAACTCCAATTCCAGGAGAACTCCAGTTCCAGGAGAATTCGACACCCTCTTCTGAACTCCGCGGCATTGCACGACATGGGTGCACAAACTTGCATGTAGACAGGACATTTATACACAAACAAAAATAAATAAAATAAAATTAAAAAAAATAAATAAATGTTTTATAGAACTCTGCCATAAATCCACCTGGGCCTGGGCTTTTTTTAGATGGGAGGTTTTGAATTACTATTTTAATTTCCTCATTTGTTATGAGTTTGTCTAAGCTGTCGATCTCTTCTTGAGTAATCCTTGATGAATTCCAGGATTTCAGATATTCATCTATTTCTCTTAGGTTTTCAAATTTAGTAGAGTACAGGTTTTTAAAGTATTATTTGATTGTCTGAATCTTTTTGATATCTGTAGTCATGTTTCCCTTTTCATCTTGAATTCTATTGATTTGGAGTAGCTTTCTTTCTTTCTTTTGGTTAACTAGGCTAAAGATCTATCTTCTTTATCCTTTCAAAGAACCAGCTTTTGTATTCATTGGTTCTTTGTATTAATTTCTTTGTTTCTATTTCATTGATCTCTGCTCTAATTTTTGTTATTTCATCTTGTCTTTTGGGTTTAGGATTCAGCTGTTGTCTCTCAAGTGTTTTTAGCTGGAGTATTAGATCATTTATTTGTGTTCTTTCTGCTTTTTATTTTTTAGCCAATGTTTTATTGAAGCTCTGTGCATTTCATACAAATCAAATTACATTACAAATCAAATCTAGACCCATGCCCCACAAGAGATCATGCATTCTGCCAAACATGTTTTTCTTCTTTTTCTCAGTTTCTCTCAAAAAAAATGCAGAAGTTTACTGTTTCGAGCAGAAGTTCACTGTTTCAGTCAGTTCTTTGACACAGACTTTTCTGTTGTTGTTGTTGTTGTTGTTGATATTCCTTCCAGTATCCATCACTCCAAAATATTCACATTGGCATGCCACATATATCATATGATTTTTTTATTAGGCTGAAAGATATCATGGTTGAAGTCTCCTCCTTGGCAAACCCAAACAACCATCAGTTCTGCCCTTGTGCTCCACACTGGGGTTTTCCCTTCCCATGGTCACCAAATGAGGTTCAGTAAGCACCCGTCCTGTCTTGATCTTCTTGTACTGGTCTCCATGATACAGCCTGGGTAGTCCAACAATGGCAGTCTATACTCTGAAAAAGTGGAAACCCCAGTAATAGCTCAGTTCACAAGTTATATGTCTCAGCAGTCTCCATCTGGCACTGAAGGTTTGGAGGATTTTTGGAGAGACAATGAGTCTTCAGGCCATATTGGAAGGTTGAAAAGCTGTGTCTTCTCATGTTTTTGAAGGACGGCAAAAGCAGTGGCAGCCACAGGGTAGCTGCATTTGCCAGTAAGACAAGCAAAACAACTGTGCTCTTTTGTCTTTTTACTAAGATCTCAAGTTTTATACCTGAAGTACAATTTCTCAGGACTTTTTATTTATTTATGGTTATACTTTCCTTTTGGATCTTTAAGGCCACACAGTTAGCCCATATTAACCAAGGTTTTTGTTTTTTCAAGGTCAGTTGAAGATCTGGTCCTCAAGGGTCACTTAGGTTTTTTTGGGGGAAGGAGCCCCAGTCTCCTTTTGGCTTTTCAATCACCAGTTCCATCCACTTGAGGACAAAGTCAGGTCTTGCTAGACCAGGCTTCCCTTTTTGAAGCATGGGCAGACTTTCCTCTTTATAGACTGGACACTGGCTGAAGTCCCATTAGTGGATCTCCAAGACCTCCCTGCACAGAAAGACTGGTGACTCACATTTGCAGGACATTTCAAGAGATGTCCCATGTATAGTCCCCTGGGACTTAGTTGACCTCTGAGGGCAAGGAACAAAGTTATCCCTTAAGAGCCTTGGCCAAATTGGTATGGGCATTAAGTATGGTCATTAAGCATCCAGAAAGGCTAAGTTACACTGGCCTGATACTTTTAACTACTTTATAATATTTTAGAAAATGTTTGGACAAAAGCTCAAGCAGCTTTGTATTAAAAATACTAAGAAGCACTCCCATAAAATAAATACTGTGGTTAGACATAGTGTCATGACAAACTAGTTTTTTCCATATTCCGTTGATCTTATATTGCTCTAAAGTATACATACATATCCTTCATCCATATACCAAAACTTCCCAACTCTGAAAATAAATGGTAGCTTAGTTCTAGAATCTGTTAAGGGATTCACAATATAAAAGCACAGTTGTTTTCAGATCACATTAATGTTGCTCAGTTTGCCTTACAACTAGGTAATTGGTGCTAGCATCCACAGATGAGGGATACCATTCATCGTTTGTTTTTCTGGGACTGTGTTACTTTTTTTTTAATGTAGGCACTTAGTGCTATAAATTTCTCTCTTATGACTCCTTTTAAAGTATCCCATAGGTTTTGCTGTGTTGTATTGTCTTTTTCATTTAGTTCCAGGAATACTTTTCTTTCTTTATTTCTTCCTTGACCCATTCATTATTTAGGAGTGTGTTGTTTAGTCTCCATGTGTTCTTGTGAATAGTAGGGCTTATCCTGGTGGCCATGCCACCCTGAACATGCCCAATCTTCTCTTGAGCAGTTTTTTTTTATGGAAACTATCCTAAACTGATCAGAACAAATCTATTTTCCTAGGTAGAACTAAGTTTCCATAGAGAAAAACCTTACCAAAGCCAACAGGTGGGGAAGTTTGAGGATTGAATATATCACCTTAATATGTCTTCTTCATAGACTTGTTCAAAACTCCTCATTTTGGGGGGTCAGAATTACCCCTGAGTATCAAAGTACTCTATTGAAAAGACTCCCTTTAGATGCACTAGAAAGAAATACCTATGTATCTGAAGAGGAGTGGCTCATCAAGCTGATTAGTTCCTTGTAAATCTTTGAAGACACTCCAGGGCCTTAATGGAATACGACATTGGATGGTTAAATTTGGCCAAACAGCAATTAGGATTGGTTCCTAATTCTTTACCAGTCTCTCTCACTCCTTATCATTCTTTAACTCAAGGATACTCATGGATGTCACACCCTAGACAATGTCCTCCCCTATTTATGAAGTGGGTAAGACTTTCAGAGCAAGACTTAAAAAGACTAGAAGGAACAACTTAATCTTGAGTAGGAAGGAGGTGGTTTCTTGTAAGAGACTAGACAATGGGCTCACTCTGCAGAGCTCTCCACATTTCACAGGCTGGCTCTCCCAACTACACCATACTGTTAGCCTGGGCCTCCTCATCCTTTATGCCTGATGCACAAGGTAGAAAGTCAGCCACACTAGATCCTTTCAAAAGCACTTAGTGCCTGATCCATTTGTACTATTTAGGCTGACACAGCTGGAGACCTGGTAGGTGGGTGACGACTGCCTGGCAAAGAAGTTAGATTCCACAGTACCCAATGAGCCCACTCAGTATTCTTCCTTCCTTTTAGATGACCTGTGCAAATGTCAGATGATTTGGCTCTAAGGTTTTCCTGCATGAGAACGGGGCCCCTGTCCACTTTAGGGGTGTGATGTGAAATCCCATCATTATGAATGAACAGTCTCAGGCACCACTTATTTAGCACAGTGAGCAGGGCAACTGAAGTTCAAATTTTCAGTCATCTATTTCATGTAGGCTGTTAACAGATGCAGCCACTTCTTCCAGGGAGAAAGAATGCATGCCATGTATTTTATACAGGGGCTCAGCAGGAAGCTGCCTATCGAAATGCAGAGACAGGGCTAGGGGAGGGGAGTGCAAGGCTCTGCCAAGTCTGAATAATGACTAAGCAAGGAGACTCCTGCAAAGACCAGAGTGGTCCAGGCTCATAATTAAGACATGCTCTTACCACCACAGTCAGCTTTTACTTGTCCTAAGGCAAATTCTAATCCTTAATACAGTGTATGCTTATGTTATCATTTCTGAAAACATATCCTGAGCAATACTAATGTTTGGAGAAACATGAAATAAGTTTTCTGTGGGAAAAGAAAAGAGGTTTTCCAAATTGGCTTAGGAAATACTGCTCTGTAAAGGCTTCTGCAGGCAATTCTCAGGGCACATTCTCCTATTTTTAAAAGGGCTGAGAAGAACCAGAGGATAGAAACCTGATTAATTTTATGTTGCCATCACTTATAATACATATTGTGATGGGATCTTTAATGAAAGTCTCATGGGATATTATTAAAAAAAAAAAAAACTGAGAGAAAGATGCAGGACAGTTATGGCAGAATGCATGATCTGGGATGGGGTGGGGTGGGGGGGGGAGGGAAAGGGAAATAAGCCTGAACTGAATTGGAAAAAATGTATGAAATGCACAAAGCATCAATAAAAAAAACTAATTTAAAAAAAAAAAGAAAAAAAAACTACTCAAATAAAAAAAAATAAAATAAAATAAAATAAAAATAAAAACTGAGAGAACAGAATTTCTTTATCAAAATTTGGCTAAGGCCCTTGCTTCTGTCCTGGCACCTACTTATTCTCTATGTAAGGCTTTATAGTGCAGTGGGCAAGAGTATAGGGTTAAGGCCAGAGGTGTAGCTTGTGATACCTCCGCTAGCTTCCGTGATTGTGCGATTCTGAGCAAGCTTCTAAACCTTTTTGCATTTTGTTTTCTCCGACATTAAACTGGAGGGCAGAGGGAGGGATAATCTGAGTGTAGGTTCTGGAGTGTTATAGAAATACCAATCTAGACAGCACATGTAAAGGGCTTAGAACAAAACAGGGCACCTGTGAGTGACCCTGAGGTCACTGTTGCCTGTCTTCATGGTCAGCATCACCAGCAGTAACCCATCTCCCTCCGCCACATGCTCACTGTCTCACATTCACACTCCACAAGTCCTTGCTTGACCTTTCCTTGGACACTTCTACCACCCTTCCATTCCCTCTGGCTGTTCCTTGTGAGACTTCCTTCTCATTAACAGTTTCCACCCTTTTCCCATAGGTGTGAGAAGCAAACCAAAGTCTAATTCCACCAAAGTTGTTTACTTACAGAGCCTGGGTAGTTGGATACCAGCAGGAGTGTGAAGAAATCCAAAACAGCCACACTGGAAAGGCCTCGCCCCACATGAATGATGGTGTTCTCAGACCCACATAGACCAAGCTCCTCTCCAGTTAACTACCCCCAGCCTATATACCCTACATCTTCCCAAGACTCTGGGGCCAGGTGCAATTAGGGCAGAATTGCCTAAAGATGGCTGGGAGGAGTGGCTAGAATCTCAGGTGAGGATCCACCGACCTTTCTACCAGCTCCTTTCCTGAGGAAGAACCATGCTGTTTTCTTGGTCCTACTTTGCTCAAGGATCTGCAAGGATTCTACCTTCACTGCACAGATGGCAGAGTTCAAGGTTGCAGACTGCAAACCCTTCACACATCAGCTCATGCTTTTAAAACCTTCTTAATCCCCATTTCTCCTACTCTGTAAGTCCCTTAGGAGTCCCTGCATGGAGTCAAATTCCTTAGGAGATCCCAGGATCTATCTCAGCGCCTCACATCCTCTGGACATCTCAGTTTCCTTCTCTGGATGAATCATAACCTCCATTTGACTGAATTCCTAGCCTGACTCCCAAATGAGTGAGCAATAAGGAGTTTGGTTAAGTTGTATAACCTCTTCCAAGTTTCCTTAGCTTATAAAGATGAATAATAATGCTCTCTATGGGTTATTTGGAGGTTTAAATAAGATTCTCTGTACACGTTCACATTCTTTCCCAGAGTTATCTGGCATGCCTTCGTTGTGGTGAAGGTGTCTTACAAAGGCAGGGGCAGAGAAGTTGTGGGCCCTCCAGCCTGCCCTCCGCAGTCCAGCCAGAACTATACTCGCTTGACCCACTTTCCTTATGTAGTTGGGATTTTTGGTGACCTTCATTTAGAAAAAAGGAAGGAAAGATGAAAAACAAAAAAGAAAGTCACTGCTCTATGCAGTATCTGTTTAGCTAACCCCTTTTAAAATGTTATCCTAGGGGTCTGGGGTGGTGCCAGTACACCTTTGATCCCAGCACTGAAAGGCAGAGGCAGGTGGATCTCTGTGAGTTTGACATTAGCCTGGTTCAGCCAGTTCCAGTCCATTTGGGGCTACATAGTGAAAAGCTGACCACCCCCCAAACAAACAAACAAACAAACAAACACAAAATAAAACAAAATAAAATAAAACAAACCAAACTTATACCCAATAAGTATTTACTATCTACATAACCATCAATGAGGAAATTCAGCCTTGGGCTATACTTCTCCACTTTCCCAGAATCCCTTTCTTAAGGGTAAAGTCCACCAAGAAGCAGCCTTTGTACTCAGCCTGAGCAGGCAGCCATGACTTCCTTATGTGCCTGAACCATCTTCTGAGAAGACACGTCCCCATCTTCCCTAAACAATTATCACCAAATACCAGTCAGGGAACAGCCTTTGATATCTGTTTTCTTGGCAGGATTCAGAGGATCTTAGACATTAGGGATGAAGAAAAGGGGAAAAGAATCAATCAGGACATCTTGTCCTTTCCACGTGCAAAACGGCTTCAGCCTGAGAATTTTCTAAACATTTGTCAGGCAGGGTATTAAAGGCTGGGAGTTACAGGCCCCTGGGCAGAAGTGGGCACTGAACCTCACTCTTTTTTTTAAACTTTTTTTTATTTATTTATGTGTATGAATGTACTGTCTGCATGTAGGTCTGTGCACCCGTGTCGTGCAATGCAGCGGAAGTCAGAAGAGGGCGTCGGATTCCCCTGGAACTGGAGTCAAAGACGGCTCTCAGCCGCCATGTGGGTGCTGGGGATCGAACCCGGGTCCTCTGCAAGAGCAGTCGGCGCTCTTAACAGCTAGGCCATCTCTCCAGCCCATGAACCTCACTCTTAAGAATGATTTCCTTCACTAGCTTTTCAGTCACATGCTTTACACTGAATCTCACTTCTTACTTCCAGATGAAGCCCTTCCTTTTCAGTACCCAGGCTACAGGGGTTAGAGCTACTGAAGGCCACAGGATGATTCAAAGAGGGCAGAACTACCTTGGGAGTCGTTGCCCTTTGGCTCCAGTTAATTACAAAGGATGGGCCAGCCTCTTTCCTGAAAAACAGGCCTGGCTGGTCATGCAGATTCTCTCCACCCCCTCTCCTGAGAGTCACAGTGTAGCTTTATTTCAATATTATTATTATTATTATTATTATTATTATTATTGTTACGATTACTATTACTCTGTGTATGTGTGTGTGTGTGCACACACACGCGCGCGCACGCTTGCGTGCGCATGCTCTCAGGTATACATGTATGTCCATGGTGTGGGGGACAGAGGTCAATGCTAGGTGTCTTCCTCAACTGCTGTCACCTTTTTAAAAAAAGTTTTTATTTTTCAATATGTATGAGTGTATTGCCTGCATGTATGTAAGTGCACCTGTGTCATGCAATGGCTCCAGAGGTCAGAGGAGGGTGTCAGATTCCAACAGCAGGTTCCTAAAAGTCTGTGCAGAAGGATAAAAGAAGAGGCATACATTTCAGCACATACATTATGAATAGATCATGATGTGAGACCCCCATATTTCTGTAGTAAAGGAAAAAGCCCAATGAAATTCTCAACAAAACTCAGCATTATTATAGGAATACAAGTAGCTGGCATGGTGGGGCACACCTTTAATCCCAGTACTCCACAGGCAGAGGCAGTCAGATCTTTGTGAGATACAGGCCAGCCTGGTCTACATAGTGCATTCCAGGCTAGCTAGGGCTACAAGGAGTCCCTGTCTCAAGAACGCCAAGAGAGGAAAGGAAAGGAAAGGAAAGGAAAAAGGAAAAAGGAAAAAGGAAAAAGGAAAAAGGAAAAAGGAAAGGAAGAAGGAAAGGAAAAAGAAAAGGAAAGGAAGGAAGACAGGGTTAGAGAGATGGCTGAGTGGGTAAAAGCAAGCCTAAGGACCTAAGTTTTTACCAGAGCCCACCATGAAAGAAGAAAGCACACACACACACACACACACACACACACACACACACACGCTTGTGCACAGGCACACACACAATTTTGAAAATTAAAAAAAATAAGTGACTTAACTTCTTTTACGTTTCATCTATTTTTGTGTGCATGTGTGTTTTTGCATGTGCATGTGTGCTTGGCAAGGGTGGCAGTGAGAGGGCTAACTGCAGGCTTCAGTTATCTCCTCAGACCACGAGGGTCCCAGGATGGAATTCAGGTAGCTAGGCTTCACACGCTAAGATAGCTTGCTGGCCCAGAAGTGACTTAGAGGTTAGTTTCTTGGAATAAATTACACACCTACAACTCTCTATATAAAAAAGCTTACAGTAAACTATGCTGATTTTTGCATATATATAATTATGCATATGTTTTAAAAATTATTTAAAATGATCTTTTAGGGCTAAATAGTAACATGAAATTCTCTGCCTGCTGGCAGTTAATTCAATAAAAATTAGAAAGGTGAAGGCCTATTCCCTGGAAGGGGCAGGTCTTAACACAAAGCATTCATTATTTCCATGTAAATTATAAAAGGAAAGATGCCGGGTTTAATATCCAAGCATCTAAGCGGGAGGAAAGTGTCATTTTCCATTAACAGGGGATGGATGTTTTAATCTGCAAAGTTCCTTAGCAGATTTGAATTGGCATCTCTACCTCTTTGTCAATGTCACCATTAACTCATAATTTGCAGATGCATACATACTCTGGTGGTCCAATGGTTTTGAGGGCTTTCTTTGAGGTTACAGAATGCTACCTTGTTTTCCGGTACTGTCTCATTAAAATAAAACTGAAATTCAGAATGACCCTGAAAACCCTAAGGCTTCCAATAAAAAATGCAATAGGTTCCTCTTCTTAAATTACAGAGCGGCATGAAGGTGGGTTCACCACACACAGAGGAACGGCTAAAGGTCAGACTATTAGAGTTAATGAGGCGATGGCAAGCTCTGATTTCCTAAGCAGAGAGGTCAGGGGCAGGAAACATGCCTACCACAAGGAGTTTTTGTTTAAAATATCAATTAAAAACAAGTCACAAGTCGCCTCTCTCCACAACTCCTGAACTCATCACTGACAGGAAGAACAATGGCGGATGGGTTCACGCATGGCTGAGAAAAGGCACCTTGGAGTGGGACATGTCAAGCAAGAGACTCCCTGTATTTGCAAAGGAAGCAGTAAGACCCTCGCAAGGGAAGGCAGAGGAGGTGGTGCTAACAGGGTCTAAAATGTTTGGTTGGCTCTTTTGGACCTCACTTGCCATCCCATTCCTGAGAATTGCCTGTTTTGCTGTAGTGCTTTCTTCTTCTCATAGTCTTTCAGTCTCACTATTCACAAGGGACTGGCAAATTAACAGCCAGTTAAAAAGCAGGGTCTCCTCTATTCTAGATTTGTGTGTTGATGATGACATTGTGATTAATGGCTCTTTCTGGTCCTGGTATAAAATGGACCTCACCGAGTCTCCCAGATGAGCTGTGGAGAGCTCTCACATGTGGAACCAAGAGTTGATGAAGCTGGTAGTGCAGGCAAGTAGAAATTCTCTTAGCATAAAACCCATTCAAACTCATTAATTATTCATCAACTCAAAGTTTCATAGCTCATTAGCTACTAGTTAAATGCCAGTTAAAATGTAGCCTTTAATAGAGAACATTAGGACCAGAAGTATAAACAGGGTATGTCTTGTGGCTCAGACCCAGCTTTGGTATTTCATAAGCATTACTGTACTCGATATTCACAGCTTTTATATGAGGGACCTATTTTAGCCCCATTTTACAGACAATAAAACCAAGTCTGAAAGGCCAAATAACTTGTCTGACTTTAAATGGGTAGGAGAACTGGGGTTTGAGCCCAAATCTGGCCACCTTCAAGCAGGTTCTATCATCATTTGACACATATCTGTACAACACTTAGCTTTATTCTCTGTTTCTACACTGTAGAGCAATGCTTTCCAAACCATATCAGGCACATCAAATCTGTTACTGTTTCAATAGACAGGTGTGTCTTACCGGAAACAATCCAGCTGTCAAGATGGAAGATCGCCATGTCTGTCAGGGTTCACTTTGACCCTCCATGGTGCTATGCTCTATTTTGTTAGTATTTTTTTTTTTGTTAATATTTTTACTTTTATTTTAGGTGTATGAGTGTTTTGCTTGCATGGGTGTGGGCGCAATGCTGTGCCAGCAGATGCCAGAAGAAGGTGTCACATGCCTTTGAACTAGAATTTCAGAAGGTTGTTAACTGCCATGGAGTGGGGGGTGGGGGGGAACTAAGCCTGGGTCCTCTGGAAGAGCACCCTGTGCTCTCAACTACTGAGCCATTGCTCCAGCCTCTCTTTAAAAAAATAGTATAGTTATCAATTCTTTGAGAATTTCATACATTGTATTTTGACTCTTCCCCTATCTCCTCACAACTCCTACCCTTGCCATCTTCGTGTCCTCCTTTTCCTTTTCCTTTTCCTTTTTTTTTTTTTTAATAACCCACAGAGTCCAATTTGTGCTGACCATGTATGTTCTCCCAGGCATAGGGCCATCCACAAGAGTGAGGCTGACCTACCAGGGGCCCTTTGTTAGTGTTTTTAAACTGTAAGATTAAAGCTCTTTTGAGCTTCTGACAACATGAAAATCAGTCATTACTTTTTCAAACAAACCAGTAGGACTTTTCCAATTAAGACAGAAAGAGTAGTCACACATACCTGTCAAATTGGTTCTAATTTACACCTTAATCTTGTTTTAATACACACTGCAGGAGTCTCTGCTCAGACAGAAGTAAAATTCACCCAGCAAGGGGATATTAGTTGTTTCTAAGTGTTTTAATTAGAAAACTGTTTCACCGAGTGGCCTTCGAAGAATCACACAGGACCATTTAATGCAGGGAGAGTCCTGGTCTGTAACACACGGCTCTCCAGATAGCCAGGGTTCCTTTTCTTAAGTAAACCCCTCAGAGACCATCCACGTAGGCCTTTTCATTTCTAAACTCTCCAGTGTTGCTTTTATCTTGGGATAGAAAGTAGAGCAAAAGAACAAATCACCAAAGAATACTACCACCATCAAGGCGGGCTAGCATCTCCAGCATACTCTTGCTGTGTCCTGCATGAATATTCATTTAAAATGGATAAAACTTTTAAAAGAGAAGTAATGGGATCATGGAAAAATTGGGAGGGTACAGAGCAGCTCTATCCTCTGCATGTTCCTAACCCTCCCACCCTGTTATTAACATCTCCAGCAGAGTGGTCCACTTGCTCTGTTTATGAACCGACACAGATATACCATTATCAGCAAAGTTTGGATATATGTTCCTGTGTTTCTGTGCATCTGTGTGTCCATGGGGGAAGAGGCCAGAGGACAACCTCAGAAGTCATCCTCAGGGAACATATACCCACATCCATTAAGAAAAGAAAATATGCTCTTAAATTTCTTCCATGTCTTTTCATGATTTGGTACTTTAGTTCTCCTTAGTGCTAAATAATATTCTATTGTTTAGATGAACCTGAGCCTATGTATCCATTAACCTAGTGACAAACATCTTGGTAGCTTCCATGTTTTGGAACCTCTGAGCAAAGCTGCAGGTTTTTGCATGGGTGTGAGTTTCCAAGTACTTTGTATAAGTATAGAGGAATCCAACTGCTGGAGCACACGGTATGTTTCCTTTTGTAAGAAACAGCCGAATGATATTTTGAAGCTCTGTGTCACTTTGCATTCCTACCTGCAACAAAGGACAGTAGTCGCTGTCCACCTCGTTCTAGCACTCGGTGCTGTTGGTGTTCAGAACACCAACAGCCCTGTGTCTGCTCTAACAGGTGTACAGTGATGTCCTAATGTTTAGGCAATGATGTTTGTCACAGGATACCAGGATTTCATTTTGCAGTTGAGGATCTTGAGACTCAAAGAGTCACACTTGACACTAGCCTATGTAAGCTTCAGAGCTAATATCAAATCCAATTCAGATGAACTCCGTAGCATATACTTTTAAACAATGGGATATTATGTTTTCTTGATTGCATTATACAAATGATACAAATGCTATACTTAAATTTCACCATCAGAAAACTAAGTGTAATCTCTGGTACATGAAATAATCTTCAATAAATTTGCCCATAAAACCCAAGGCTTAGTATAGACTTAGTAATATTGTCATGATGGGTTATTATTTTACTTATTTAAAAATTTATTATTTTTATGTATATGAGTGTATTTCCTGCATGTATGTAAGTGCACCCACATCATGACATGCCCAAGGAGGTCAGAAGAGGGTGTCTGATCCCCTGGAGCTACATTCATGAATGGTTTTTAGCCACCATGTAGGTGCTAAGAATTCAACCCAGCTCCTCTGCAAGAGCACCCAGTGTTCTTAACTGCTGAACCATCTTTCCAGCCCCTATTGTACTTATTTTTAAAAATTTTACTTATTAAAAAAATTTAATGTTAAGTTCTGTGTAATCATGTGTGTCTCTGTGGGGTGTGTGTACATGTGAATGCAGTTGCCTGTGGAGGCCAGAAGATGGTGCTGGACTCCCTGGAGCTGGAGTTGAAGGGTCCTTTCCAAGAGCAGTACCAGCTCTGTTTTTGTGTTTGTTTGTTTGTTTGTTTGTTTGGTCTTTTTGAGACAGGGTCTCCCTGTAGCCCCACCTGGCCTGGAACTCACTCTGTAGACCAGGCTGGCCTTGAACTCACAGAGATCTGCCTGCCTCTGCCTCCAGAGTGCTGGGATTAAAGGTGTGCACCACTATGCCCCACTGCAGTACCAGTTCTTTACCATTGAGCCATCCAGCCTTGGCTTATTATTTTAAGGTGCAGAGTGAAGAATTTATGGTATATAGAGCATAATTTTTGGACCAATTTTTATTTTCATCACAATCTACTGTTACTATATGTATGTCACACACACACACACACACACACACACACACATCCTTTTCCTCCACTTAGTCTAAGGGTCACAAAGATACAGTAGTTGAAAATGGGAAGCAGTGGAGGCTCAGTGTGCCCTCCCTGCAGTTCCACACGCGGCCACAGTCCAAATCTCATCAACAGATAAAGCTATCAGGAACTAATTAGTCGGCGTGTAAAAGAGAGACAAAGAACGGGCTCCTAAAAAGCCAAAGAACAAACAAACAACAACAACAAATCATTTGAACCCCTGGGCAGTTGGAGTACATGAAAATTGTGAAGTAAATTAATTAGCTCTGCATCGATTGGTATCAAAAGTCATTAGCCCTGCACTGTCAAGAAATCCCAAGAAGCCTGAGATGTGTGAAAGAAAAAGGCTGGTTTGGAGATCAATCTCTGTTTTTAAGCGCTGATGCTTTAAAGGGTCCCTGCTGTATAACTTGCCCAGGAGCATTCCAGGGGGAAGAGCCATGGATTTATATCTGCCACATGTGTCACTGAACACAAATATGCCTGATAAATAATGGAGGCTCAGCAGTGGAAACTCCTGTGTGTTCACTTTTCGTGAGGTAAAGAACAGGGACGGGAAGAGAGCAGGTCAGGTGCCCACCTGACTATCTACCAGGCGCCTCTTATCAGTTAGGTCATTACTCTATCTCAGGAAGTTATCAGAGCTCATATCAAAGACAATTCAAGGGCTCACGTCATGGTTAGCAAATCTGACTTTCCTCTCTCTCACACACCAAATGATTTTTTGCATCCAATGAGGCAGCAACTGACTGTCCTGAAATCTTTGGTGTTAGTGGGAAAGAGGCCACGAGCCCATGGGGTCAAGTCTCTTCTCCAATGAGACTTTCTGTTACTTTAGATGGAGACGGGGCAAAGAGGCTTCTGGAATCCTTCCATTACCTCATAAAACTTCAGACCTGATTATCAGCAAGACTTCAGTTTGCTTTTCAGTGATCCTTCCCATGAACTCTGAAGCACTTCAGTTCGATAATGCTTGACATAGGCCTTGGCTCTATGGCAACAACCCGGTAGTACATAGCTTCACCTCTTGCAGCCAGAGAGGAGCCAGTGAACCTTTAGCTGGGGTCTGGTGCATAGTTAGCACCCAATGCCAGGAAATGTCTCCTGATTTTATTTAGTACCATATTCTTTAAGGTGCAGCAAACACTTATAAGGGCCACATATAAAACAAAGTGATTCCAGCTGGGCATTCACCTTTAACCCTAGCTCTTAGGGGGCAGAGAGAGGTGGAACTCTGTGGGATCAAGGTTAGCCTGGGCCAGCTGGAGCTACAGGGAGATGCTGTGTCAAAAACTAACAAAAATAACCAAGGCTAGTCCATTGCCTGGCTAGCCTGCTCCTCTTCTGTTTCCTTGCCCTCTCTGTTCATGGCATCCAGCCTCCCCTCCCCTCCCCCCCCGCCCGAGATCTGCGTTGCTCCTCCTTATGTGGTTCTACTGTGGGTGGTAATGTTCCTAAAATGCTCCACAATCTAAGCTGCTTATAACTTTGTATTCACATTCTGGGAAGCTTACTTTCCCAACTAACAGTAATATTTTATTACACGGAAATTAAGTTACTTAAATGGAATAACAATGAGAATGCATTATTAAAATATGTGCTCCTATTAGAAGAGAAGATAGTCTCAAAATTAGTAAACTGTCAAATTTAGGCATGTAAAACCATTAAGTCTATATTTAGCAAAAGGAAGAAAACAGTAAAAATAAAGGGCGGGATTAAATTAAAAAGAAAAATAAATGTTCACTAGAGAAGAAAAAGAGCTGAAAGGAGGTTTTGTTTGTGCTTTTGAGACAGGGTCTCATTCTGTACCCCCGGCTAGCCTGAAATTCACTCTGTATTTCAGAATAGCTTTAGATGTACATCAATCCTCTCCCCTTGCTTCTAGAATACAGGGGTTACAGATAGGCAACACCGTGCCTGGCTCAAAAGTAGATTTACTGATAAAATTTATAAAGTAAATGTCAAGTTTCGTTAAGAAAAGAAAAACAATGTTTAAAATAAAAAGGCTGAAATAAATTCAGTAAAATAAGATAATAAATTCACTGAGCATTATGGTATACATCTCTAATCCCAGCACTCAGGAAGCAGAGGCAGTTGGATCTCTGTGAGTTCAAAGCCAGCCTGGTCCATGTAGCAAGTTATGGGCCAGCTGGGGATACAGGGAGACCCTGTCTCAAAAAGGCCAAAACAAATGATAATAAGTGACTATTGTCAGTAAGAATATACTAACATTTAAAAATACATATAAAACTGATAAATGCCTTAAAATGTGTAATTTACCAAAATGAGAATAAATAACAAAAGCTTTACATAGTTATGGCTATTAAGGAAGTGAAGACAGTTGTTAAAATATTTTTGCAAAGAAAATCCCACACCAGATGGTTTTATAGGCAAGCTCTCCAAATGTTCCAGGAAGAAACGTTGCCATTTTAAGTATTTTTTCCCAGATGATGAAAAAAATAGATTGTTCCCAAATAATTCTATAAGATAAATATTACCCTTTTAATTGTACCTGATAAAAATATTATGAGAGGAAAATCACAGCCCCTGCTCGCTCACAAATATACACATGTCTCATTCTTCTTAGGTTCAGCTGACACCATTTCTAATTAGCATGTTCCAGGGCATCATCTTAGGAAGACAGTTGTGGTCCAGTTTTCTGGTTGGATGATGCAGGAATGGCATCTGACCCCTTTAGCACTCAGTGCCCTCCTCTGCAAAGGATAAGATTGATAACATTGACCTAATGCTGCTAGAACTACAGAGGTAAATAACTAGGTGTCTTTAAGGAATGGTATATACTCAGTTCCTTGAGTGGATACTGTTAAAAAATACAAACTCTCCTTTAATTTGAGAATGAGCATGAAGCTAGGCCGGGCGGCGCATGCCTGCCTTTAATTCTAGCACTCAGAAGGCAGAGGCAGGCAAGTATCTGTGAGTTCAAAAGGCCTGCCTGGTGGACCTGATGAATTCCAGGCCAGCCAGTGCTATGCAGTAAGACCCTGTCTCAAACCAAACCAAAACAAGAAAAGAATGAGTGTAATAATCCTGGAGGGAAGGAGACTATGATCATCCATTAAAAAAAATAGTGTCATAAGGAAATCCAACAACTCACCCAAAATTACACACCTTGCAAAAGAAATGTCTGGATGGGAACACTGGACCTCACTGTCAAGGTCTCTGCATACTAGAGTGAAGCCAATTCTAACATACACTGTGGAGGCCCAGTGATTCCTTAGGAAACTCTGGAATGCCTTGAATACTGGGCACAGTCTCTGAATGGCAGTCTCTGAATACTAGGGTGTAGGCGACTCCAACATCTAATATGGAGGCCGAGTGCTTCCTTTGGAAATACTGCAACTCCTTGTGTAAGGCATGGGGGGACATGTTCCCCTGTCTAGGTGAGGCAGTTTTTTGAGTTCTAATCTGCCACAGGTGAGGTTAAATAGCAGTATGTGTGATGGAAAGACTTCAAGGGTGGGGGTGAGCCTTGGTCCCTTCCCTGCTCTAGCCCCAATGGGATCAGAGGTGCCAAGGCAGCTCCGTTCACTTTTGCTCGAGACTATAAGTCACAGGCACCTTTTCTTACGTTCTGGTCACTTTCTTGCCTCTGGGAACTCTCTACCAGGCACGGAGATATAAGATTTGTGGCCATCTACCTTAGGCAGGCCTATGATTTTTATTCCATTCAGGTTTCCAAGAATGTTGCCAATAACCCATTTCATATTTTCATAGGATGTCATTACTAACACAAATAAGCATCCTGGGGACAAGAAAATGAAGGAGAGTTTTCTACTGCAGGAAGAAGTGAGTGACAGGACATTTATAAGATTCAGGGAGACCGCTGTTCCCCTCTGTCTTCTCCCCGGGGAAGCTTGTGTATTGATCAGACATGGAGATCTAACAAGATTCCAGGCCGGTTTGCCCCCTGAATGTGGAGAACACAGCTCTGCTGCTAAAGATTATACAGCGACATCATTTACTATACCATACAGGGTACTTAAAAAAAATACATATAAGAGGCTTTCTGTTTGTCTTCATACTACTGGTACCTTGGGAAGGAAAGCAGGAAAGAACGGGTTTTACACCATTTGTGTGTGCAGTGATACTGAGAACTGTGAATGTCAACAGATTTTTTTTTTTTTTAAGAGCTTGAATGGAGAAAACCAGGTGGTAGAAGTGGGTCTAGAAGCAAACATGCCTGAATAAATGTGTTTTGAGCTGATCCTCCGAGCGCCACCTGCTGGCTCCTGGGCTCCACTGCCTATAGTAGCCAGGTCCCCTCCTTTCTCTTCAAGTCCAGTCGACTCAGCTGAATATTATAAGAGGATTTCTGTCTGCAGTGTGCTTAGAGACAGTCTTAGATAGAGGCAGAGAATCAAGAGAGGACTAAGAAATGAATGGACGGCAAAGAATCACATCCTCATTTAACATAGGGGTCAGTACTATGGGGGAAGGGAATCCCCCAAATTCAGCCTTCAGGGTAAAGGATCCATGCTAATCTGGTATTTTTTTCTTTCTCCATCTCCTCTTTCTGCTCCCTCCTGTCAAGGGGAGGCAGTATCTGAGGGGGTGGATACTGAAGGGGAGGCATGTCTTTTGCAGGTGCATCATGATGCTATCAAGCAGCCACACTGCTGAAGTTCAGGAAAGCATTAGGAAGAAGGTGGGCACAGGGGCATATCTAACATCCGAGAAGCAGGGATGCTGGGCACGGACAAAATAAGCCAACTTCCTCAGTGTTTCACAAGATATTTATAAAGGCAGAACATGGCTGAACTTGGATTTGAATTGCAAATATTGAGATGAATTTGTAGGGCACACATAGAACATGAGATACAGAAACAACAAATGTGTGTGCTTTTGTGTGAAGATATATGCATGAATTTCCTCATGTTGGATATTTCTAGAAGCAACGGAATCACAGGAGCTCTGAGCATACCAAGCACTAAGGCATTTAGTGTCTTAAAACCACCCTCTATTGAAAGGAGCTAGGTTGTTTGCATGGAGAAATGGTGTATTCCAAGGTTAGGCAAGGAAAGTATAATATTATCCTGTGCACTCTTATTTTACAGAGATAAATGCTCATAGCGGGTAAACCTGGAAAACAGTGACTGGACCAGATGACATATGGGGGAATGGCCACTGAGGTGAGGTGGCCTCTAAGAGAAAAAGAGGGGCTGGAGAGATGGCCTAGCAGTTAAGAGTGCCAACCGCTCTTACAGAAGATCCGGGTTCGATCCCCAGCACCCACATGGTGGGCGAGAACCGTCTGAAACTCCAAGATTGTTTTGTATTGTACAAGAAAGCAGGTTTATTAACACAGGCCAAGAGAGCAAGCCAGTTCCTCCAAAGCCTGTGCTTCAGCTCCTGCCTCTGGGTTCCTGCCTTGAGTTCCTCCCTCAGTGATGACCCAGGAGATGTAAATTGAATAAACCCTTTCTTCTCCAAGGTGGTATTGGTCAGAATGTTTTGTCACAGCAATTGAAGGCAAACTAGAATATTATGTTTATATTTATCTATCTGAGAGAAAATACATATACTAAAATATTTAAGGAAGACTCCATTTGACTAGACACAGCTATAATTCCAGCACTCATGAAGAGGATACAAGGGAAAAGAAATTCCAGGCCAGACTAACTACATAGCCTGTGCTACATGAGACTCTGTTTAAAAAAAAGATAAGATAAAATAGTGTTCCAAATTGGTTAATCTGTGTGAATTAGATAGCACAATTCTTTCTACTGTTCTTTAGCTATGAAATAGCTTATTTTAAAGAATTGAGCTAAGAACATAAATAGGGCCTAGCATGGTGGTGCACATATTTAATGCCAGCACTTGGCAGGCAGAGGCAGGTGGCTCTCTGTGAGTTCAAGGCTAGCCTGCTCTACAAAGTGAATTCCAAGCCAGGTGGGGCTATAGGGAGACCCTGTCTCAAAAACCAAACATATAAACAAAACCAAAAATAGTACAATATTTTAAGTTTCAAGAGGGAAAAAAAATCCCATTGTAAGTGGGTAGAAGCCTTTCTGTGTTTTCTGTGATGTACGGCTCCTAAGGAAGACCCTTTGTTGGGAAGAAATGATGAGTAGGGTTGCAAATGACAGCAATGAAGTGACTTCATCTAAGGCAAGGCATGGAAGAAAGATGCAGGATAAGGGAGGGAATGGAGGCTTGAGAGAGAGAGAGAGAGAGAGAGAGAGAGAGAGAGAGAGAGACTTTACAAGCAAGTAAACAATTGCTATAGGACATGGCTGTTAAAGGAAAACTGTATCACTACAGGAGAGTTATGTTATATACAATCCTTCCATTGTTCCAGGAGACCAGCAATAACATTCACCATATGCATAGGCTTAGGAGATACATATCTTTTTGCCTTGTTCGCTAGACAGATTTAATGACAAGTGTGAGACTGAAGAACAGTTGGAGGTGGCAAAGGGCAGAGCAGAGTGGATGAGAATCTTGGATTTCACTGAAAAACGAACTGACACAAACACACAGAGAAACAGCTGAAGGGATGGAGGCGAGGAGCAGCAGAGAACAAATGTGAGAGCGGCGGACATGGTGTGAAGGCGTGCCAGGGGACAGCCAGGAAGAAAACATTCACGGCCCATGAGCTCCTTCTCTGAGCCAGGAGGCAAGAATTAGATGCAGATTTAGCAATGTATGGAGGTTCAGGATCAGACCAAGTGTGTGAAGGTGCTCCCCCTCCCTGCAGTACATAGCAGGACCAAGATTTGATTGCAGGTCCATCAGACCGCACAGATTGTTTTGCTTCTACTGCAGCCTACTCATTCTCATTTTGGGAATTCTTGAAGAGGAAAAGAGGAAAAGGGCTCTGAAAGACAAGGCTTCACGAAGTGGTCCTGAGCAGAAACCTGTAGCAGAAGCTGGTTGGCTGGATGACTGGATGAAAGGAATAGACTTGGGACAGAGAAAGCTACGTCAGACCACAGACCAGAGCTGGCAGGATTGTTTCACATGACAATGTGATCTGTTTCAACGATGCCTTACACAGACCATTCATTCAAGCAGCGTGCATGTCAACTCATGAATAGCTGATCCTTGGAATCCACAGGTGGAATATCCTCAGATTCCATTAAAGACAGATAAAAAATTCAGTGCAGGGGATGCACCAGGACTAAAAATGAACAGCCTCTTTTTTTTTTTTTCTTATTGTTTAAACAATACAAGAAGACAACAATTTGCATGGTGTTTCTATGGCATTAGCTATTAAAAGTAACACAGAGGTAACAAAAGCATAGTGGCTGGTGTCCATGTATTATATGCAAAAGCTGTATTTTTATATAAGACACATTTTTGTGGGTTGTTATCCTAGGGAGAGGCTGAGGATACCAAGGGGGGAATGTACAGCAGGGAGGAGGAGGGTGACCCATGCACTGGCCATACTGATTGGGTTCCTTGTGGCACAGGGAACACTGGAAACTGTCCTACACCCCCACTGCCCTGCCCTCAAGCTGGAGGCCAAGCCATGTGAACAAAAACGCACAGGGATCCATTTCTTTTTTTATTTTTTTTTTATTAATTTTTTTTAATTTTTTTTTTATATTTATTTCCGTATGTGTATGAATGTACTGTCTGCATGCATGTTTGTGCACCCGTGTCGTGCAATGCTGCGGAGGTCAGAAGAGTGTTTCTGATTCCCCTGGAACTGGAGTTCTCCTGGAATTGGAGTTTCAGACGGTTCTCGGCCGCCATGTGGGTGCTGGGGATCGAACCCAGGTCCTCTGTAAGAGCGATCGGCGCTCTTAACCGCTAGGCCATCTCTCCAGCCCTGGGATCCATTTCTTTTCAGACCTCATTTAAGGAAGGCAGTGTCTAACAGACCGGAAGGCTCAGGGTAAACTTTCAAAGTGCTATTTTTGAAACTGCAGAAACTTCCAGTTTGGTTACATTCTCTTAAAAAGTTTCCCCAGCATCATTAGCACTTCTGCCAAATAATCACATCCCTAAAAATATTCCTTCCTTGATAACGCACAAATGAGGTCTTTTCGCAAAGGAGGAGCAAGGAAAGGAAGGTGATGAATTGCAAATCAATCATAATTTATGCAGATATCCCACTGAAACTATAGTCATCACCTTTTCCAAATAGCACCTTATGAATTTCCTGAAGTGCAAGAAGTCTATTCTCATACATCGGGGCTTAATTTACTTCTGTAATCAATATGTTTTTACTCAAAAAGTTAACTAGTCAACAATGAAGTTGGGGGAGGAATTATAAACTAGAACATGAAACAGTAGGCAGAAAAAAAAAATGAAAAAGCCAAATATATTTTCTACAGCTTTTATTTTGTTTTAAAGCGCTTTCTCTCTAAAGGACCATGTAATGTAATTGGCCCTAGTCATGATGAATAAGAACACAAAAATACCAAATTATTGCAAGATGCTTTTTTGAAAAAGAACTGCAATTGGGGCTGTGGTGTGTGCTGCCAGCTGCGGATGCTGTGGCTGAAAACACTGACAGGGATGTTTTCAGAAGCCTGGGCAGTGCGGAAATCAGCTATCTAAGGACTGAAGGGCATCCAGCAAGACTCACTTGACAGTTCTTAGTTATCTATGCCAAATCTCTCTGCTTTGTCCTAACATCTCCTTTCTAGGGGAACAGACAGAGAGGTGGGTTCTGACTCTTGGCATTCTGGGTATGTATGCAAGTAAGATGATGATGATGATTATGATGATGATGATGATTATTGTTATTATTATTTTATAGGGTCTTGGGTCTTGTTTGGGTCCCATGTAGCCCAGTCTCTTGCTTCAGCCTTCTGAGCGCTGGGCTGTCAGGCATGTACTACCACTTCTGGCTTAAACAAGGCTTTCTGAAGTTGGTATCTTTAAGGAAATCTCTGAGAACAAGATGTCAGGACAAGTGGCTTATTTAGTGCCTAGGGAGATCAGGCCGTGTGTGCCCTGCTCAAAGTTTTTCCATGTTTTATGTAAAATGGCTTTCATTTTGCAAAGCAGCTGTTGATTTGTGGATTCCATATTGAGTGTGAATGTGATGGCAGAGTAAACGGCCTTAGACTTGTGAAGGTAGACACCACCTGTAGCATCCCCAGGCAAGAAAAAAGGCAGTACCCCTGAACTCATCAAAGGAGACTGGGAACACATGGGACCAGGAATGCATTAAAAACTGCATGAAAGCTAGGTGTGGTGGCTCACATCTACAATCCTATCATAAGGGATGCTAAGGCATGGATTCAAGGGCAGCTGGGCTACAAAGTGAATTTCAGGATGGCCTGGGCTACAAAGTGAGACCCTGTCTGAAAACACCAAACAAGAACAATACAAAAAAAAATAAACTGGTCAGAAAAAAACAATGAGATGTGAGGACTTATTGAATCCACTGGGACAAGGAAAGGTGCAGGGACATCATCTGAAAGCATGAAAAGCAGAAGAGCAGACTGGGGGGGGGGTGGCAGCGCACAGACTGTCACCCGACCACCCAGAACGCAAATCAAGGGAAGGAGGGAAGAAAACTCTCAACTGCCCCCAGGGCTTTGGCTCAGAAAGGCCTCGGCTCACTGCCATTCCATCTGTCTGCCCATCCATCTGGAGTCTGCGCAGACTCTGATCCTCACCTACTGGGCTGGGCTTGGTGGCTGGCTCTGCCTCCAGCCACTCGCCCGCTGGGTCCTTTAATATTTTATCCAATCACCTGCTGATGATTCTCTTTGTATCTGTAATCAGTTCTCTGCTTTGGCTTCCAGGAAGGCCCCTTTGAACTCTACAGCTTCTTTAATACTTTAGTAGCCATTCTATAACCTAAGTGTGTTGTGTATGTGTTTGTGTGTGTGTTTGTGTGTAGTGTAACACATATCCGAAAGAGAGTTAATACTAGTAAGAAAGATTTTGTAATTGTCAATAGGCAACTATCAATGGAAATTGGGACTACTTGGTAAACTGTAGCCAACCAAAAGAATGTTGGTTGTGAATTAACAGCATTATTCACAACTGTGAATAACAATAGTTAGTCAATAAATTCTGACATGGGAAGATATACAAACATGTCTGTCTGTTTCTGTCAACAGGTGATTCCAGAAGCCCCAGTAAGGGAATGGGGCAGTGAAGGAGGGGCTTGATGAGGTCTTCAAATGTGTTCTTTCAAGCAGTCATTGCTGTGGGCAAGAAAGCCTTTCTGGGGGGGGGCAATGGAGACAATGTTTTAAAGATAATTTACCAAAGGAGCGATGGAGTCTAGACACATGTTTAGCAGCTTCTGAACACACTGGTGATGAGTGCTTCCAAGACGAGGAACAAGGGTAGGGAATTAAATTCAGTCTAGTATGTACTCACTCAGACAGAGTAGATACCAGTGTCTAGAATGTCCTGGTGCTTAGGAGAGAAGACACAGAACAATTTATAATAGAATAGTCACTGCCCACAGGATACAGGCAGCGCCCTGACAGAATCTGCTACAGGGTCCTTTTAAGCCTGGGTCAACATCTGATTTCATCCACACCCATTCTCATTTCCTGCTGGATGCCACCTCAGTGAACAGCAGATGGGCATGTCAGGATGTGTGTTGAGATCCACAGTAGTTTTGAGTTCACCCCAGTGTTATCCATATCTTCAAGAATGAATCATCTGAATGATGTGAGCCTTGCTTTAATGATCTGTCTTAAGGACTCAAAATTGTGGCTTAACCCTACAGGGGCAAGTCAGGATGCAGCATAAGAAAGGAGAGGAAAACGTTTAAGTTATTTGTATATCTCCAACCATTAGCATTCCCATTTGTTAATTATTTCTTTTTAATTATCTGTCTCCCCGGAGAGGCCTGAGTCTCACTGAGGTCAGAGACCATGTCTGATGATTTACAGATCTGCTTCTCATTTCTAGCACATTCTAGGGACTAAATCAATACTTTTGAATACGAAAATAATAGAAGGAATAGAGATTATTACTATCATCCATCAGACAGAATGGATTGCATGGCTGAGGCCTGGATTGTTGTTATCTGTGAGGTAGCTTCCTGTAAATGGAGAGTGTTTTTCTTTTTCGATGTAGATACAGCCTTGAATCAGGGCTCAGGGCTTCTGTATAGGATTGGGCTGGAATTCAGTCCCTGTTCATTGGTTGGCAAGGTGCTTCTTGTAGTCTTAGCCGTACAGTGCTATTTCTAGCTTATCCTTTTTCCTATTAAATGAAAAGATAGCTTGGTTGAAATTAGATGTGGCCACGTGGCTTGGCTTGCTGAGTGGAATGAATGATATAAAAGAAAACCCACTTCAGATGGAAGCCTTTAAGAATCAATAGACCATATTCCCATACTCCTTACTGTCTGCCATGGTAATGAGGTTTATGCCAGATGGTAGAGCAGGGATCAGTTTTAATGTCCAGTGAACCTGATCTATTGCAGAATGATCATCTAACCAACACACACACACACACACACACACACACACACACACACACGAGAGAGAGAGAGAGAGAGAGAGAGAGAGAGAGAGAGAGAGAAACATACTTTAGACACATGCTTTTATTGTGTAAATCCTGGGGCTGTTTGTTAGTGCAGCATACCTGGTCCATTCCAACTAATTCAATACTCTGTATTCTGCAGCCTTGGGTAGCATGACTAGAGATTCTTTGTGTTAAGAATGGCTGCACATACCCCCCCCCCATGCACATTCTATCTTTTCTCTGCACAGGGCACAGCCCTCTAACAAGTACTGCTTTTCTGGCTGAGGAAAAAGATGGAATGAGCACTTTTGACAAAATGACATTCTGAAATGGTATAAAGGAAGAAATAAATCCGAGAAAACACAGTGTGAGCAGTGTCACCGCGAAGCCTGGAGTGTCCCCCTCCTGTAAACTTCAGAGCAGTGCCCCCACCAAGCGGGTGACCACTGCCCAGAGGAGAGGGGGCAGTGGGCACCTAAGAAGCTGGGCTCTTGCTACTCTCACTGTTAATTAATGGTCTACACTCAGCTTAAATTGAAAACCATCCATTTCTGACTCCTCCACTCTAAGTCAAATAGATAGCTTCGCATTTCCAAACTGTGCACTTCATCTTAATAGTATCATTTCAATTTCACTCTAAAAACAGAAGGGAAAACTTAAATCAAGAGATGATAGTCTCCATACTACCGAGTTATGTAATCAAAATTAAAAACGCAAAAATTAACAAGAGATTACTATTAGTAGCAAATTGCATTCATTCTTATATTTAAATACCATTCTTCTTAAAGCAAGGCTGTCACAGTAAAAGTGTTAATAGCATTCAAACATAAATCCTTCTCCCCATGAAGTAAGAATCATTGTATAGGGACGGTAGCTGGTCTATTCATGCAGCTGCTGGCTGGTCCACCATTTTAACATAAGCCTTGTTGGTGTTAATCCTAATGTCTGATGCTGAGATGAACGTTGTATTACTTTATGTGACTGAAAAATGGGAAGCCTTTATGTTGGATTACATGGTGAAATAATGACCTCATCCTGGAACCCAGCCTGGGTTTCAGTGAAGCCTCAAGTGATATTCTAGGTCAGCATCTCCACATGACTTAAAAGGAGTCAGATCTTTTGTTAAGAACCATTCACTCACTAACAGGGTACTTCTGGCCCTGATCATCTACTTATGGCTCCTCTACAAAGAAGAGTAAGCAAGAAAGAGTCACAGGCAGACTTGGCAGCCAAGTATTGGCTTTGGGAAGACAGTGGTAGGAATGTATATAGCCCTCCTTGGCTATCCTAAGAAGTCCAGGGCTGTGTGTCTCCTTGGATAAGATGAGTAAATCCCGGCTAGCTGTGGACGTCTGAATCTCTGGCTGGGAACAGAAAGAAGGACGCTTTCCTGCATCCAGTGGCTCCCCAGTGTTCGAAAGATGTCACATCAAGGTAAGTCCTCCATTCTGCAAGTGTCTTCTAGGCACAGTTAACAGTCTGCTAAGTCTGTGAGAAAGTTTGAGATAGTGTAGCCTATAGAGATAAGTAAGTATTGCATAGGACTGTCCTCTGAAAGACAGACCACAGATATCACATGCCTTCATCCCAGGCTTGGTTGTCACAGCTTGCCTGGGATCATTGCAGCCAAACTTGTTGACTGGTATGGTCAGCAAGAAAGGAGGGGCAGGGACAGTCAGCCACACCTCCCAACCAACCAGTTGGCCCTCCTTGCATGGATGTGGGAAAGTCACAATCCCTGCCTGGATGGAGACTTTGCAGTGTGGCCTTAGCAGGGGGCACCCACACTCCAGCCCATTCATTGCTCTATAAGTAAGCCTGATAAACTCATTGGTGTCTCAGACTGTAGTTTAGCAAAGCTGTACCTTGGTTTGTCATAGGGACTGAGGGAAGAGTGGACTGGATGTTGTTTGTGCTGCCCAGGAGGAATTTTAGTTCCAGTAAGTATGACTATGGGGTACAGACCATGTAAGATAAGGGCAACTTTCACGCAAAAAGGCTGGGAAAGTCAGGCCAAGAGGCTGGAATCCAAGCTGGGGTAGGATAAATAGAAGCATCCAACCAGGGACATGAAGAGACCTATTCCAGGCAGAGCAAACACCCTGAGTTCCTACAGTGGGGACAAGCTTGTTTTTTTTTTTTTTTTTTTTTTTTTTTTTTTTTTGTCTTTTTGAGACAGGGTCTCCCTGTAGCTCCAGCTGTCCTGGAATTCATTTGCTCCATAGACCAGGCTGGCCTTGAACTCACAAAGATCCACCTGCCTCTGCCTCCCAAGTGCTAGGATTAAAGGTGTGCTCCACCACGCCCGGATCAAGCTTGGTATTTTTTTATTTTTTAATTTTTTATTTTATTTTATTTATTTCTGTATGTGTATCAATGTACTGTCTGCATGCAGGTCTGTGCACCTGTGTCATGCAATGCCGCAGAGGTCAGAAGAGGGTCTCGGATTCCCCTGGAACTGGAGTTCTCCTGGAATTGGAGTTTCAGACGGTTCTCGGCCGCCATGTGGGTGCTGGGGATCGAACCCGGCTCCTCTGTAAGAGCGGTCGGCGCTCCTAACCGCTAGGCCATCTCTCCAGCCCCAAGCTTGGTATTTTTAAGAACGAAAAAGGTCAGAGTGGCTGTAGTTTCCTGGATGACGATAAGGATTAAATAGATGAGAGTTCAGATCAGGCTGGGCATTGTAAGTCAAACAAGAGGCTTAGCTATCATGGTGAGGTGAATGAAGCCCAAGGGAAGGTGGACAGCAGGTATGTAAGATCTATGTTTGCATATTCGTGTATGTGCAGGGGTGCACATGTGTTTGCACATGCATGTGACAGGAGGGGGACCGCCTCCTGCATTTCTTCTTAGGAGTTGTCAACCTACTTTTTGAGGCAGGGTCTCTCACTGGGCTGCAATTCACTGACCAAGCTAGACAGGCTGTTGTGAACCTCAGGAACCCCCTGTCTCTGCCTCCCTAGCCCCAGGATTATGAACAGATACCATCATGCTTGGTTGTATTTAGTTTGAACATAGGTTTTGGGAAAATTGAACTCAGGTCCTCATTCTTGCAATATACTTTACAGACTGAGCTATCAACCCAGCCCATGATCTAAGTTTGGAAGAGTTCTGCTCCGTGGAGAACAGACTTTTGGAGGCAAGAACAGAAGTGGGAAGTTCGGATAAGACAAGAGCAGGGGGAACAATGAGATAGGGAAACTGCTGGGAAGTTTGTAGCTGGACGTGGTCATGAGGCAAATCTGATAGGTTTGGCCATGGCTTGGCTCACTAACCACTAGTCAGAGAAGGAAGCTTGAGAAGCAGAAAGTAGAACGCATACGTGGATAGGGGAGGGAGCCAAGGAGTAGTTCTCAGAAAAAAGACAATGACTGCCCGTTAGACAGCTCAGCTAGCTCCTGGGCAGTGACTGACCACACACTATCATTGGACTGAACCAGAATGGCTTACCACATAGCTGCAGCAATCTTGCTTCCAGATGTGGCTCCAATTGTAAGGTTTCCTATCAGTGCTAGTGGTCACCTTTTGTATATAATAACCCCTTCTCTTCTTTCACATATAGGTGGTCACAGTTAATTTTTTAATATAGGTGGTCATCTCTAATTTTTTGCCTCCTAGGACAAATAAGGGGTTTCTAAACTTCATTAATGCAGAGAAGGTACTTTTTTCTGTTTATAGACATGTCATATAGACAGCATCTAATTAGTTAAAAGACTACAAATTACACCATAGGAGAAACGTATGGCATAAATTCAAGGCCTCTAATTATCTTAATCATCAATAAACTCAGTCTCACCCCTAATATGAGAATGCATCATCGGTGGTGACTATAAAAATTACTCATCTTCCTTTGGTTATCATTTGTCCTTTCCATACTGAAATGTAGTCTTGCTACTTGAATATAAAAGGGGGACTTCTAAGAAGTTACTAAAGCAATGTGAGATCAAAACAAGTAATAAGCACATTCATTCTCAATTAACACGACAATGAAAGGAACTGACTGTAGAACATATAAGACAGAAATGAAATCTGAAAGCAAGTATTGCCTCCAGTTTAATGTTCCTCACTGTCCACACACTCAGACACTAGAGGAGGGATTCTTGAGACCTGATCCTTAAACCCAACAGTGAAACAGTGATGTGACTAGTTTCTGGTTTAATTTGTTTTATCCTCTGATTATGTTTTTTCTTTCCCCAGTGTGATGTCTATTCCTTCATCTTTTAGGTAGGCCTTGGGTAAAAAGAACTGTTGCGGAATTCAAAAGTGGCTCAGAATTCAGAATCAGACATGTACTAAACAATCTCAATTCTAAATCTCTGGACAACATCCCTCACTCTACATACAGCTTGCTCATAAAATAACCCCACACTGGTCAGATCAGATGGTGGGCAGGAAGGTTCAAAAGCATTTAATACAAACTCTCTACTATAACTGTAATAAACTGAGCCTAGGAAAAAAGGTGAGGACCAAGGTCATGCACAGAACTTGTGACAGTTTCAAAGCTAAAGCTCAGCGCTGAGCTAATGCTTTTAGGTTGAGAACATTAATTATTGGGGGGGGGGTTGCTGGAGAGAGAGCCTAGCAATTAAGAGTGCCAACTGCTCTTGCAGAGAACCTGGGTTCGATCCCCAGCACCCACATGGCGGCTGAGAACCACCTATAACTCCAATTCCAGGAGAACTCCGGTTCCAGGGGAATCCGACACCCTCTTCTGACCTCCACAGCATTGCACGACACGGGTGCACAAACCTACATGCAGACAGTACATTTATACACATACAAAAATAAATAAAATTAAAAAAGAACATTAACTACTGGGGAAAACATTTAAAATATGTTTAACTTTATAAAAACAGAATATCACCCTACCCAAAGAGGGAATTTCAGCATTTTTTTTTAGAAAAAACATGTTTTCAGAGAATCAGTATACTCATGAAGTGACCCCTTCAGTTTCTACATTGCAGAACACAAAAATACCACTCTATAGCCATTACAAACATGCTCCCTGGATTCTAAAGCAGGTAGGTTAATGTTCTATTTTCTATTCGCAGAGTATTCACTATGAAGAAAGGAAACTGGTATTGTGCCCTTTCCACACAGAAAATAATTGTTTCCTCTATGCAACTGGCAGTGAGTGCTTCAGAATGCTGAGGAGAAATGCAGAATGTAAGGTGCTGCTCCTTAGGAGTGCAGTGTGAAAAGACAGCTAGTTCAAGTATCCTTACCACAGAAAGCGGAGCCAAGATCCTGAATCAGACCACGTGTTATTGATACTGCTTTCTTCAAAACCAGTTTATGCCCCCAAGTATCACATGGTTCACTCTGCATTTTTCTGACGACATAGAGCTTCAAACAAATGTTTCTCTTACTTCCAGTGCCAAGCAGCAGCAAATAGAAGCTCTGCCCCGCCCCCCCGCCCCCGCCCCCACCCCCAATTTAGCAGCATTTGGAGACACAATGTGCAGCTCCCAAGATGCTCTGTCCACCTCAGTTATCTGCTATTCTGTGGCTGTTCTGGTAATTTCCTGCTCATCTTGGTGTCAGGAACATCTAGAAGACGAAGTTAAAGGTTCTGTCTAGTTCTTGACTAATTCTTCCCAGCTCTGTGAACCCAGGTTAGAGAGGCAGAGGGACAAAGAATTGGAGAGAAAAAATTTTCCTTTCTATTGTTGATATATATAATTCCAGGGGAAGATCTTGATTAGCTCCCTTTGGATCACATGCCCACTCTTTAGACCAATCACTGTGGCCAAGGGACAAGCGTAGTTTGTGTAGGCAGGCTGGTCATCCCTCTCTCCTGTGCTGTTGGAAGGGGAATAGGACAACAGTGCACCACCCCAAACCACAGGAAATGTGGGAAAAATGGCTATCTAGTAAAAATGGGCCTTAATATGAGAAAGGGAGATGGGAAAGCTGGACGTTCACTGCCATTTCACAGCAATTAGGAAATGAAAAGTATTTATTCTCTTTTCTAATGGATTCTGTTTCTGTGATTAGCAATGAGTTTTTCTCAAACCAACGTGCAACACACCATGACAGAGCCCTTTCTACCAGATGAACTAAGATTGCAAAAGGGTCTCTAGATCTCTCTTACCTGCCGAAATGCCACAACTACATCCTTACCATGTTTAGTAGGCATGAATTTACCAATGTAGACACCACATAAAGGGAATGTGAAACTCTCCTCAGAGCTATGCTTGATACTGACTGTTCTTATTTACTAGTAATTATTCCACTGTTCCTTAACGTCTACTTTTTTAAGTTACCCAGTTGAAGCTGGGTGTGATGGTCTACTCTTGTAATTGGAGCAATTGAGATTTTGAGGCAGGAGGATCATGAGTTTAAGGCCATCCAGAGCTACACAAAATTTCAGGCTGGCCTGGAATGCACAGTAAGACCCTGTCTCAATAGTAAAATAAAATGAAAAATAAAAATAAGTAAAATGAAATGATAAAATAAAGTTACTCATGGAAAGCTATCTACTGTAGTTCTAAGATGGTTTTTATCGTTAGCTTTCTTCTTCACAGTCACCTTAATGTAGGTAATTTGTAGTATTTGTACACTGTCAGAATAATTATCAAGGCTACCATTTTGGGGCTGGGGGGATGACTCAGTCAGGAATGTGCTCTCTGTACAAGCATGAGGACCTGAGTTTAGTTCCCAGAACTCAAAAAAGCCAGGCATGGTGGCATATGCTTGTCGTCACAACACTGGGGAGGCAGAGACAGGCTCCGCAGGACAGGCCCTGCAGCTCCCTAGCCAGGCAGCATAGTCTACTTGGTGAGCTCCAGGCCAATAAGAAACCCTATCTCAAGAAACAAGGTAGCAGCAGATAGGGAGAGATTACTCAGTAGATACAGGTGCCTAACGTCAGGCCTGCTAACCTGAGTTCAATCCTTAGGACCCACATGGTCCCTCTGACCTCCATATGCATGCAATGGCATGTGTACACACTCATATTCACACTTATATATACTGAACAAACTAATTAATTAATGGTTTTAAAAAAGCAATGTGAATGGCACTATGATGAACAGCACCCAAAGTTGCTCTCGGGCCTCCACATACATGCAAACAGTTGCCATTTTTAAGTTACCAAGTACTGCCCATGGGCAGGGTCACCTATGTTATCTTTAACCCTCTCCCATACCAGTCATCACCCTCAGCTCTATACATTTGGAGAGCCTGAAGTATGCAGAGCTTAAAGAATTTTCTCAGACTCCTGCAGCTGAGGAGTGCCATGGCCTGGAGTGAAATCCACCTCTGCTTCCCCACCAGTGCCTTCACACCGTTGCACATCAACTGCGGCTCTGCTGAGTGTGACACATTCAGTACTGTGACCAACACTAGCTCTCGCTTCTCACTTGGAAGATAATAATTCTTATTCTAGTGTTACAAGTAAGGAGACTGACATTTAAAGAAACCACTGAGCAGACCTATTTAGCCTACTTACTAATGAAGATCAGACATTTTTACATTTTAATCTGAGCATTCTCCTGTTCTTGTATTTTCTTTCTTTTCTCTTTCCCCTTCCTTCCTTCCTTCCTTCCTTCCTTCCTTCCTTCCTTCCTTCCTTCCTTCCTCTCTCTTTTTTTTCTTTTGGTCTTTTTGAGACAGGGTCTCACCGTAGCCTCAGCTGGCCTGGAACTCACTATATAGACCAGGCAGGCCTTGAACTCACAGAGATCCACCTCCTGAATGCTGAGATTATAGACATGTGCCACCACATCCAGCTCCTTTATTTGCCTTAGTGCTGTCTTTTATCTTTAGACAGGGTCTCACTGTATAGACCTGGCTGTCCTGGAATTCAGCATATAGATCAGGGTGGCCTCAAACTTACAGAGATTCACCTGTCCCTGCCTCTCAAGGGCTGAGATTGGAGGTGTGAGCCAGGACACTGGCCCTTCAGTGGAGTCTTAATGAACCCTCAGAGACAATTCATAGGAATAAAAGTAAAGATATGGTTAAAAAATATAAAAGGGTGACAGTAGCACCAAAGTCATCTCACGAGGGTAACAACTATCCCAGGTCACACTGGAGCTGGCTCCTTTGAGCAATGACAGCTCCCACTTCAGTCACAACCAAGGAAGCCTGACTTGCTTGCTCAGTCGGAAGACAGAATCTATAAAAGCCGAGAGAGCCATGATGAGTGGGTCAGAAGAACCTGCAGGCTGCACATAACTGGTTTCCTATTGCCTCTGCATGTTAAAGCAAAATGTGTTAAAAATCAAAATGGGGGTAGGAGCTATCTCTAGTAAGAGTCAAAGATTCTAGATCATAAAAGTCTGTACTATGAATAGACAATGCAAGTTTCTTTACTTTTGGTAGAAACAGACACATAAAGGCATTTATCTTTTCTATCATGGCTTCTCAAATTACCTGCAATGAAGGACACTGTGTGTGTGTGTGTGTGTGTGTGTGTGTGTGTGTGGTGTTTTGGAATAGTCTGACTCATGACTTTATTGTGGATAATGACTTCATAGATCATACTATATGTCTGTTACTGCATAAGTCACATCACACTCAAGCTAGCCTTGACCTTGTCAATAGGATAAGTCTCATGAGCATGCCCCTTAATGTCATTTATGTTAAATTGTAATGTGGGTGGAAAATGGAAGGGACTGGCTCTTCTCCCTGGTGACTTGAAGTCAAATCAGCTTCACTTTTAAAAAGCCAGGTGCCTATGTTCAGGGAGGTGGGGGAAGAAAAAAAAGACTCCAATGAGGGAGAAAATTCACTTGGAAATCCCAAAGGGAATAGCCAGCCCTTTCTGAGAAGAGCAATACCTATTATCATCCAAAGAATTTCAGGGCTGAATGGGCAGTTTTCTACCAGGTCAGAAAGTGAGATTCAGAATGGAAAAATAGAAAAAAAAATAGATTATTTAGACTTCTAGATGTCTCCAAAGTACTTTTCTGGAGGAAGGCAGATTTTAAACTCAGCTAAGTAGCCCACACTCCATGGCTGATGGGATCATGGCATAGCAACCTACTGAGAAAGCAGCTGGGTTCCCAGTGGACAGGCTGATGGGATCGCGGCATAGCAACCTACTGAGAAAGCAGCTGGGTTCCCGGTGGACAGGTCCTTCCAGGCTCTGGAGCCCACTTGCAAGCTCACTGGGGTAACTCCAGCTTCTACCAACCACACAGCAAACTATGCAGCTACAGGTTGAATACATGTTTTACCTCCTGAAAGAGATCTTTTTGAATAACAATAGTCCCTGTTATTTGGACTCCCAATCCCAAAGCACAGGGGCACCTTCATGTCCTTCACTCCTTGAACTGAGTCAAGGACTTGGTTGGAGTGGGCATGTATGTCAGTCTGTCCTTGAACTTGCTAAGGGCACAAACTTTCTAAGTAGTGGAGGATAACCTAGCATTTCCAATCTTCCTGCCTCTAACTCCTGAATGCTGCCATTCTAAGTATGCATCACGACCCCTGGGTTATGTGGTATTGAAGATTGAACCTGGTGCCTGTGCATGCTAGGCAAGCATTCTACCAACTGAGTCACCTTCCCAGCCCTGGGCTGGTCATTTTTGACTAAATTTCCCTCTGGAAACATCCTTTGATTTTGACCTTTTCAAACACAAACTGTTTTCTCTCTACACTATTGTCAATACATTCTCAGAGTTTCATCATCTTGAGTAATTACTCATTCCAATTTATCCTCTAAACTCACTCCCAAATATCTCTAAGAAAACCCACCTCCACATGTGGCCCTCAGTCCTTTGCCTGGCACATGGTAGCTATTCAACCAACATTTTCTACATGGATGGATACACAGATGGGTAACAAATTTTCTGTATTTGGCCTGATGCTGAATTGGGGATACAGGCAAAGCAGAGAACAAAGAAAGTTTTAACAAAGCCCTTTACCTGCTGAACAACCACAGACACAGACACGGCGTTCTAGCTGCCTGGTTCCACTCAGATCAGTAAACCCTGGCCACCCTTGTCCCGTTTAACATCTAACCTAGAGTGTTTTTTGTTTGTTTGTTTGTTTGTTTGAGACAGTGTCTCCCTTTAGTCCCAGCTGTCCTGGAACTCACTATGTAGACTAGGGAGGCCTTGAACTCACAGAGATCCATGTGCCTCAGCCTCCCAAGTGCTGGGATTAAAGGCGTGTGCCCCCACACCTGGCATAACCTGGAGTTTCTAACTGTGTCATGATTAACACTGAGGCCAGGTAATTATTTTCTTGTGGATGACTCTTAGATACAAATTCTTTCTTGTGGCTGTCTTGTGCACCATAGCCTAGGAAGTTGCATCTGTGGCTTCAACCCATTTGATAATATTATCCTGTACTCCAGTAAAATGCCTTCATACAAGCCTTGATGTGCCCAGCGAGAACTACTGATCTAGAATTAGACTGAGCTAACAACACAGGAAGCGATGAAGAGCACCGCTTCACCTTCAAATACAAGCCAGGTTAGCTGACATGCTCTGCTCTCCATACTCTTGTCTCCTGAGCAGTACTCTTGGTTATTTTTTGTACAGATTCAGAAGAGGTGGGGAGAGATGAGGATGAGACCTGGCGAACAGACTCCCCTCCTTAAAGAAGAGAACTCCCCTCTTGTCTCAGCGCATGCTTGGAGGCAAAGCTTGAATCACTGTTGTGGAAGGCCCCGTGCTATCCTTCCTTCTCAAAAAAGAATCACATAAATGTTCATAGCTTTTCTCAAAAAGTTGTATGGTCCAGAGATTCCCTCTTATAGTCTACTAGCCTTAAATGCCTTAGGAAGAATTTCAAAGCTCTGAAGTTGTCCAACCAACTTCTTTTTCTGCCAAGAAGCAGTTTTGTTCCATGTGTGCAAGGAAGGGCCTCTGCTGTGTTCACAGGATACCAACATGCCCTGTTACAGTGTTCAAAGAGCTCAAAACTGATGGGTCACCATGACAAGTACAGTGGTTCTCAAGCTTTGCTGTGCTCCAAATCCCCTGGAGGGCTTCAGTGTCAAGATACTGAGCTCCACTATCACAGTCTGAGATTCAGTACGCTGTGGCTGCTAACTTGAGCCTCCACAGTCCAAAGTGCTGCAGATGCTGGTTCATGTTCCCTTGTTCCTCTCATAGACGGGAGCACATCCTGTGGGAAGTAGGCTCGGGGAAGACAGAGGGGTATCAGTAGGCTTCATTTGCCACGGGCCTGCTTGGTCAGGTATGCAGTTTTCAGTTAATCGGAATAAAACGGCCTTCTGCCAGTCTGTGCCTGGCACCACACGTAGCAGGAGGGATGCTGCCAGGACAGGGCGCATCCCTAGCACTTGCTGTTTTCCTTTTCAGAGACAGGAACTCGTCTTGGGTTCTCTAGTTCCCTGCTTCCAGCTCTCCGATCTCTTCCCCTGCTGCTAAGAAGTACCTTCAATCGCTCTCCAGATCCCAGAAGGTAGTTGCCATATTTTGAGGGCAAAACTAGAGAAGCCAGAATAACAAAAATAAAACAAGACCTCAGTTTCTAGGAGCACCGTCCACTTCAGGGACGGCTTCATTTTTTTTTTTAATTTTTTTTATTAATTTTATTTATTTCTGTATGTGTATGAATGTACTGTCTGCATGCAAGTTTGTGCACCCGTGTCGTGCAATGCCGCGGAGGTCAGAAGACGGTCTCGGATTCCCCTGGAACTGGAGTTCTCCTGGAATTGGAGTTTCAGACGGTTCTCGGCCGCCATGTGGGTGCTGGGGATCGAACCCGGGTCCTCTGTAAGAGCGGTCGGCGCTCTTAACCACTAGGCCATCTCTCCAGCCCCAGGGACGGCTTCATTTTTACGGAGACTCTGATCATTTCTGCAAAAGTCTTTATTAGCAAGACCCATCTCAGGAGCATCCTTTTGTCTCCTTTGGAGATGGGAGGTGCCTTCAAAGATTCCCCTCATTTGTTTCAGGTCCTGAGGAGAGAACAGTGCTTTGTTCCAACACTGATAACCACATCAGAAGGGACCTCAGAATTGTTCTCAGGGAACAAATAATTCAGACAAAGATTCAGGATGCTCCCTCAGTTCTGTCACTGTCACAGAGGCCTGAAGGAAAGCAATCTACATTCTCGTTGACCTTTGAGGCACCTGCCGGGGTGTCAGCTGCTGCCCCTTAACTACTCCTCCCTATTTATTTTCCAAGCCTCCATCTCCCAGGGAAGCGGTTGCTGGCTCACCTTTTCATCATCCTTCTGGAAGGTGAGGGGCGGTGTGCGCCACAGCGTTCTCACCGGAGTCATCATGACACTCGTCTGTTGCCGCCGCTCTTCCTGGGTCTATTATCTTTGTTCAGGGAATGGGGGAAATGTCCTGTGATTTGTAATCCCCCCTTTGCAGTGAAGGGGAAGCCTTTAAAATAACTATATTTCTGTGATATTGAGAACATCCAGATGAGTTTGACTTTCAATTGTGAGAGAAAGAAGATAAAACCTGAGGAGGAAAAACAGAATGTATTCTACATAGAGAGTTTATATAGGTTAACTTGTAATTACCAGGAGCCTTAGAATGGTTTAATGAGACATGGGGACCAGTTTGGAAATAGTCTATTGTGGAAAGATGACTTGTAACATGGATTCATATGTCACCCATGGGTGATTTCATATACTCAGAGGTCAGGTGTAAATCATCATTTAATTAGGTATCAGAGTTTCTACCAAGCACATCTATCCATAGGATGGCAAAAAAGCTCTTCTATTCAGTGAAAAATGTTTTTAGTGCTGCATAGATTCTAAATTAGACTTTCCTCCATTCCAGGATAGAGAAATAGAAATAAAATGATGCCAGTCATTAAAAAGCATTATCAGGTGGGGTTCCCATAAAAAATAATTAGTTAGTTCATGTACTAGTCCTCAGTCTATAAAGAAGCCTGAGTGACACATCTTTGGCTTTCTATGAAGTCATCATATTGTCACCAGCCTGGCTATCAGACTATTGAACAATAGACCAAGAAATTGGAATTCCCCTGAGAATCTCATGCTGAAGAAGGAAAGGGAGTCCCTGGGGGCAGCCAGGGGAGAAGCTCTCTCCAGGATGAAAATTTTATAACTTCCTAGACGTGTAGGAAAAACTGGAGCCACAGGAATGATGGGGGGGGGATTCTTAAGGGGAGGACTTACCTTGACCTGCTCAGGTCATGGGTGGGTCTCGCTTTCTATTAAACTCTGACATCATGTTAGGTCCCTGAAGAGGAAGTCAGACTTCCTTGGGGGATCTCTTTGTCCCTATTACCATCAATGGGGCCACAGTGGCAGTGGGGGGGAGGGGGGGGAGAATCTCCTTTTTCTGATTTTCTCTATTAATTGGTTCTATTAATTGGCTTATTGAAGATGGGTGGCTGGTGGCTGAGCCTGGTTTATAGGGCTGTCAGAGCACAGACTCTGACTGTTCGATAACAATATAGAGTTGTATTTTAAAGGCTTTCTGAATCAGAAGGACCCATGATGCAGTCATGGGATGTGACTCCTGATACTCAGAACCATCTGGAAAAGGCTGAGCTGCCATACAGGGAGCAGGAAAGGGACGTACAAGTTCTGGGTCACTGTGGGGATGAACGCACTGGTGTACTTCTGTGTATCAGGACCTATGTCACCTGCACAGTACTTATCAGCAGGGGTGGTCTCTAGAAAAATTATATATATGTATATATATATAAATTTGGCCTCTGTAGGACTGACTTTTATAAAATAGACATAATCTGGACTAATGATTTTTAATTAACCTTGGCAAACCCAGACAACTATGTGTTCTTGTGGCCTGGGCACCTGATCTTATTTCCCGGGGAATCTACCCAAAGATACAATGAATGAAGGTAGATATGCTTGAGAATTAACATATCAAAGCACTGAAAGATTGTACTCCCATCTTCACTGAAAACATGAAGATTGAGAAAGGACCTTGACATTGTGTGTATTCGAGATGTTGGAACAAGGGGAGAAAAGGCAAGATTGTCTGAGGAGAGTAGGGTGGACCCAAACTTCTACTTCCCAAATTAAAGCTGGAGAAACCATTTTGAATAAAATCCTGTGTAAGGCCTGTGTTGAGAACACAGTTCCAGTGAGAGAGTTTGAGCAGAAGCAGTTCCAAGAGACATCTAGGGGAATGAGTGTCCACCCAGTTTGGTCCACTCTTAAGAACTAAAATTAAGAGTCAAGCTGGGCATGGCAGTGCATGTCTTGGATCCCAGCACTTGGGAGGCAGAGGCAGGTGGATCTCTGTGGGTTCCAGGCCAGCCTGGTCTACGTAGTGAGTTCTAGGTGGCTGGAGCTACAGGAAGACCCTGTCTCAAAAAAAAAAAGGAAAAAAATCAGGCTGTTTTATTCAGATAATTGTAATGTTGGCATAGTAACACAACAGACTTTGGGTATGATCTATCCTTTTCCTGAAAGGCAATGTTTCAGAAAGCCTTGTCTGGTCAGATAGAAAACAGTTGCTTCCATTCCAAAAATGAGCAAGTTCTCAGCCAGCCTTGTATTTTAGAAATGCTTCAGAATGGTGATAAAGACTTTGCTTAAAAGGACACAAGAAGATGTTCACTATTGCTAATATTTCAGAAAATGCAAATCAGAACTCATATTCATTAGGATGCCTGCTGTAAAGATACAAAATAAGTACTAAAAAAAACCCCACAGGGAATGACGAGCAAAGATGAGAAATTTGAACACTTGTGCATTATTGGTGGAAGTGTAAAGTGGTACGGCCGCTGTGGAAGACATTACAATGGCTTCTCAAAAATTAAAAATAGAATTGCCGCATGATTCAGCTACTTCACTTCTGGGCCTCTGCCTAAAATAACTGAAAGCTGGGTCTCGATCAGATATTTATGCATGCACATTCATCATAGCTGTAATTGTGATAGTCAAGGGGCAGAAGCAAGCCAGTGTCACCAACAGATTATCAGATAAACAAGACATCATCTATCTACACAATGGGGTATTACTCAAGATTAACAAGGAAAGGAATCCTGAGCTATGGCATGATAGGTATGAACCTAGAGAACACTCAGCCAACTGAAACAAGGCACAAAGCAAAAAGACATGTTGTGTTATTCCACACTCTATCTAGAACAGTCGAATTCACACAGACAGAAAGCAGAACAGTGAGGAATCAATCATTGCTATAGAATGCGTTCAGAGCTGCAGCTTCAAAAGACGAGGATTCTAGATGCTGTTGATTGTGCAACATGGACCGTGTACTAGGCTTCCTTCCCTTTCACCATACAACGTGAGTGTTCTTTGTGCCACCAAACCATCTGTGTAGAAATGCCTAACAATTTTGTGTAAAGTTCATTTTTACTACAGTGTTTAAATTTTTTAAAGAAACATATATTAATTGGATTCATAGAGATCTAAAATCTCAAACATATTTTTTTTCCCTCCCCCAAAGAATATTGTGAACTGCATGAGGCTTGAAATTACCTAGTATAGGTTTTTGGTGACTGAAAACTTAATAGCCTGGATTTGGGGAGAGACCTTTGACTGCACTGTTCCACCACCAGGCAGAGTGAGAAGGGAGGAACTGCAGACCCTGCCCAGGTGTGGGGACGTTGGGGTGGCGCTTGCATCTGAGACAACAAAAGTGCCACCTTCAGTCAACATAGAGCACAAAAAATAGGTTCAGGAGGAAATAAGTTCAAGGCACTTAGCTGTAGGGGAGGGAGGAAACGGGCCCCTGTTGCCTGGTAACCAAAGTAAGGAAGTAGAAGGGAAACTGACAACTAGGGAACCTCTCACCTCATCAAGAAGTTGACCTAGGAAACCATCCTGTAGTCTCATTGTCCCACGTAAGCAGCGCCCCCTGCTGGCTATACCACTACTTCTTCCTTGCCTTGCTGAAAGAACTCCAATTTTGTTAAAGGACATACCCCTTTCCATAGGTCCATATTTTTTGGTAGCTGGACTATCTTGACTAGGCTATGATAAGCTATTGATAGGAACAGTCAGACAATATAGGTCACTGACCTGCTCAGTTGGCAAGAAGACATTTATGAAAGAGGTTTTCTCCATCAGAACAGATACACAGGAAGAGACAAAGAATTTTTCTTTACTTAGGAAACTGGACCACTGTAGTTACTTTGAGATAAGGAACAGGGTTAGCCTTGAGCAAGAAGTCCATCCAGGGAAGATGCAGACTAGGATGATGTGATATGTTGTATTATTTTTTAAATTATTGATTTTTAAAATTTTCTGAAATTATGTATATATATATATATATATATAAAATGTTCTTTCATGTTATTTCCCTATTGCTCTTTCTTAGCCTATTCCACACATGCTGATCCTCTTCTTGATAAATCATATTCTTGATGATTGTGTTTCTGTGTGTAAGTGATTTAACCTACCATGAAGCCATTCTATTCCTCAAGATTCTAATATCTGGGCTTTTTGAATCAAGATTTTTCTACAATGTACAGACAAAAAATATTCTGCTCAAGTGATTCAACAACAAGGTTTGTAGCAAATAGCAGTCTGATATTAGCTATGGCTTCTGAGATTTAGGGGAGGGGTTGAAGATCACAGAAGTGCAGAGGAGCTTTGATAAGAGCTTCAGGAACTTGAGGAGGCAGTAGGAAGCCCAGCACAGTAACCCAGAGCAGAATGTGACAAGTGACTGCAGGCAGACCTGTGGGACACGTAGATAAGACCCCAGAGCCTACAGAGAGAAATTCATGACACACATTGACCTTGTTCAGACATGCAGAATTAGGCTTGGACTATGGTCAGAGAATAGAGGAAAAAGTCAAGAGAGAGAGTGGAATTTAGAGGCACTCAAGAAGCCATGACTTTGAGGAATGGCAAGATCTCCTGCCGAGAAAATGAGATTCCTGTGTGATTTCTTACCCCCCTCAAACTGTATTTCCTATAAGGATTCTAATCATCAAAATGACAAATTCCAATGGGTATATTCAGGCAAATAGAAAGCAAGGTTCTCTCCATTCAACAAATGAGCTTTGTCAATGCAAGGGTTCAGATGAGTGTGAAACCATTCGCCACCCACAGATGAGGCGAGAGGAGCTAACGTTGGATGAACAGAAGCATCATTTTTACCGTAACTTGTCATTTCTTAACTGGAGCATGTAGATAGGCAAAATTAAGAAGGAACAGAAGACGGATTTTAGCTGGGTAGAGTGGTGCATGTTGGCACTTGGGAGGCCAAATTAAGGCTCTCAGTGCAAGGTCAGCTTCACTACATAGCAAGACCCTGTCTTACAATAATAGTACACAAATAAGCTACATTTTAGGGTAGCAGCTGAACTATTATTAGAATAAATTTATCGTACTACATTTTGTGCCTTTAAAATATTTTAATGAGCTTAGCATAGTGGCTCATACTTGTGATCTCACCATTTTGGGAAGCTGAGTCAGGAGGATTAGAAGTTCAAGACAAATATCTCAGCTGTATGGTAAACTTATGACCAGTCTGGGCTATGTGACATGCTGTCACAAACAAACAACAAACAAACAAACAAATATCTGTGGATATCTTATAATGAAGTGAACAACTGATTGCATGTGTCATACCTTTCCTTCCATTGGTTGGGTACTGTTACAATTAAGACACAAGTTATTTTTTCCAAAGATCATGGCCGCCTGAAAGAAGCATTGGAGAATCAACTGTAATACAGAGAAATGCTTAATAGTTAAGAGAAGAAGCTCATATTTGCCAACCAGAGCTCCATTTTCCTCTTCTCAGGAATACTTTGGCCAGGATCCTGATACCATCTTGCCAGACATTCTTAGATGGTTGAATTGACAACTGCCCATTGTAGCAACATCTCACATTTTTGCTGTAGGTGGATCACAGCCTACTTCTGGCTGTCAGTCAACAACAAGAAATGTGTATTCCGGGGCTGGCCTAGTGGTTAAGAGCGCCGACCGCTCTTGAAGAGGACCCAGGTTCGATCCCTAGCACCCACATGGCGGCTGAGAACTGTCTGTAACTCCAATTCCTGGAGAACTCTAGTTCCAGGGGAATCCGACGCCCTCTTCTGACCTCTGTGGCATTGCAGGACACGGGTACACAGACCTACATGCAGACAGTACATTCATACACATAAAAAAAAAATAAATAAATAAAATTTAAGAAAAAAAAAAGAAGAGTTAAACACATTCATGCCCCAGCACCAACCAGAGCTTAGAGCTTTCAAAAGTTCCTTAGGTTTAAAGATTTTACCAACAGAGGAACCAGGTGTGGGAGAAGAACAGTGAAGAGACAACATAACCTGTGGTTACCTCACAGGTAGTCACGGGTACTGGGAGAAGAAACTCCATTATCTGATAGTGACACTAACAAGAGAGGGTTGGCAGGAAATGTAGAATGGGGGGGGTGGCACAGTGAAATGCTATCTGCTGCTGATTCTCTGTATCTCAGAACTTGGATGGCTCCCATTTCACCCACCTTCCTCACATCTCACCCTATGAATAAACCCAACCTCCTATAGTAAACCCTTTCGTCCTGTCTCACTAATTCACCACAGGCTTGTTGTGTTAATCAAAATGTCAGAAAAAAGGGCACATTCCTAATGAAGAAAAATCTGAGCTTTCTACATCAAACACATTTTCCAGTGGATGAGCTTTTCACAGAGTAATTATTTCGCCCCTCCCAAAGATTACTGATTACATCACACAGAGAAAGTAAGGGAAGGATGTTTTATCTTCTCATCTATCTGTGGTTCTTGTGCAAACTTATACTTGTTACCATGAAAAATGACAAATTTGCCATCTGATCAAAATGTTAACAAGGTAACTGTCAGGGAGATGGATCTCTGACTGTCACTGCAAGCCAGAACATGAGGATACATTGATGTTTCTCAATACAGCCTCTGCTTTGCCAACGTTCACTAACAACATTTCCATAGCGAGGGTAATAAATCACTGGGAAATAACAAGCTATATAGGATCTCTGGGATATGATAGATGTATCCTACCAGCACTATCTGCAAGGTAGTAAACAATTGATAATGATCTAAAGAAAGCCCTAATCAACTGTCATTTACCATAATGACATAGATAACCTTTTATCTGCGAGAAGTACACTATGACAAAATTTTACCACTCTGGGGAAAAAAGAACAATAAGAAACAAAACATAAATGACTTAATTTTCAGTTCAGTCAAACAGATGGGAAATAAAGTTGATAACACAGTCCAAGTTCAATAATTATATAAGCCATTGATAATAACAGCAACTGCTAGGTTCATAAATATCCAAATAGTAGAGTTCCCCTCATAGAACAGGAACAAAGGCTGGCTTAGCTCTTGGATGAATGGACCCTTTGCAGGGATTTTGTTTGTTTGCTTTCAGACTTTTGGGCTGCATTGTTCTAGTCTTTAACTCAATGGTTTAACCAATGGAATTGTTTTTTCCCACCAGCAATGTGGCCAAGTCCTTCATCAAAGGGACTAACAGAAGGGGAAAAGCTGATGTGGAACTAAAAGGAAAAGCAACATCAAACAGAAGGAAGGAAACTTCTGCAAGACTGTGCTGACAGATTACAGACAGAAGGGGAAGGCTTCATGTGCAGCTCCGTTTACTTGACTTTGCAGGAAGAGACTCATAGCCACGTTAGGCTGAAGCCTTATTATCTCATTCTCTTTGCTTGGTTACTCTCTAGAAAGTCCTGCTTCCATCCTGTCCAGAATCCCAGGGCTTTCTGGATGATCCTCCTTCCATCACAGATCTCTGTGTTCCTTTCTTCCAGCTTCAGTCTTTCCAGAGGATTCTTTACTACTTTACTACGCATTGCATTCATTTTTAATAGCCTCCAAGCCCTTTGGTCTTTACCACAGCTTCTTCTCCCAGGGCAAAAGGAATCACCTCTGGGTAGATCAATCTTGTTGCTAAACTTCTTGCATATTCACTGTTAGAAAGTAACAATTAAGCCCTGCAGGCGTGGTGGGGCACACCTTTAATGCCAGTACTGGAAAGACAGAGTGTGTGTGTGTGGGGGGGGCAATAAGATCTCAGTGAGTTCAAGGCCAACCTAGTCTGTATAGCAAGTTCCAGGCCAGCTGGTGCTACAGGAAGACCCTGTCTCAAAAAAAAAAAGGAAAGAAGAGAAAAAAAAAGTAGCAATTAAGTACAGCTCTGATCCCAGGCTCCGCCTTGCTTTGAATCCCAGTGGTAGGACTTAGCTATGTTACTCCAGACAATCACTCATTGCTCATTTGTAAAATGGTGAGAAGAACAGCAATGCTGATGAATGATGGCGCTGAGACTAACCGAGCTCACAAAACAGAGAGGTTTAGTTTAGGTGGACCGAGCACACAGGTACCCATCAAATCCATAGTGAATTTGATCAAGACGCCATCTTCTTCACCCCAGTCTTTATTTCAGCATTAGCCACAATCACCGTGTGCTCCATCTAGTGCCACATTCTTCCATGAAGGTTGGAAGAATGGGTCCAGGCCATGAACAGTGATCTACATCTCCTTCCTGGGAGTCAGAGCAAGTGACATATCCCTGGACTATCATTGCACTGATAGTGCTGACACTTCAGTGCAACTAAAACATGGCAGGAAAACACAGAATTGTGGATCTGTTCCCAACAAAGGACAAAGGTGTTTGGCGTGCACACTCATCATTGGTAGTGACACTGTGAATATGATGTCAATTTGCAAAAGTTTCTCTCTTCATCTATCCCATAATAAGTTTCTCTCTTCATCTATCCCATAATTATGCTGTTGAATGTTTCCTGGGAGCACACAGCAGAGACAAAATGACCACACGGCAGGGACAGAATAACTACAAGACCACACAGGTGCAGAGATGCTTCCACAGAAGATGGGTCCTGATCTATTACAAGCCGCTTCAGGATAGGGGGCCGGCATCCATATCCTCAGCACCTATTTAAAAATTTTAAAAGCCAGGCCTGGCCATACGCTTGCCTGTAATCACAGAGCTGCCTGGGAAACAGGGGAGGGGAGATACGTAGAGTTTGTTGCCTATCAGCTTAGCTCTAGGAACTTTAGGTTTACTGAGAAACTCTGTCTTAAGCGGAAAAAGTGGCAAGATAGAGCAGGATACTTGATGTCTTCCTCTGTCCTTCATTCGTGCCCACCCACTCATCCACACACAAAGACATATAGAGTCTGTCACATATTTTGAAATTTATCCTTTTACTGATTAGAACTTTAGAATAAAGAATGTACCTTAAGAGACAGTAAGCCCAAGACTGAGAATTTAGCTCAGCACTTGAATACCTGATTAACAGGCACATGACCCTGTGTTCAACCCTTAGCACATGAAAATATAAAAATAAAAACACTAGAGACAGAAATAATGGCGCAGACATGTAGTCTAAGCACTTGTGAAGTGGGGCAGATGGATCTCTGTGAGTTCTTCCTTGTCTATACAGCAAGTTCCAAGATAGCCAGGGCTAGCTAGTGAGACCCTGTCTCAAAGACAAAAGCAAAAACAAACCCACTCCTCACCCCCTAAAACAAAGCAAGTAAATAATAAAAAGAAAATAAATAATTAAAACCCTAAAGTGGGTTCTACTGTCCCCAGAAGACAGTAGTTCTTTTTTTTTTTTTTGGTCTTTTCGAGACAGGGTCTCCCTGGAGTCCCAGCTGTCTTGGAACTCACTCTGTAGACCAGGCTGGCCTTGAACTTACAAAGATCCGCCTGCCTCTGCCTCCCAAGCGCTAGGATTAAAGGCGTGCGCCACCACGCCCAGCTAAAGTAGTTCTTTTCTTGAGAGCATCCAAAGAGATCAGTCAGACTATGATAAAAACTGTGGATCCTCGAGAAAAATGCACACATATAGAATTTTCAAGTTAAGAAATCCCAAATAAGACCTCCCCAAACCAATCAACAAAACCATACAGTCCACAGCAAAGAAAGAAAAATCTCTACCAAGACTTCTTTATATGTAATTGTTTTTCTGTTGTTGTTTTGTTTCTTCTAGAGGTACATATAGTAAGTAGAACAAAATAAGGTTTGAAAAGAAGAGATTAAAAATCAGGACAGAATATTAGAGTTTGGAAAATTGCTTGCTTGGAGTCTATCACTAAGGAAAGGTGATGAACACAATACAATTTTTTATTAATTAAAGGAAAATTGAATAAGGGTAATTTCAGAATCAATAATATGCCAGTTTTTGCTCACAGAAAATTAGATGAAGCAATCTTTTGAAATACTAGAAATAGGAGATATAAGAATAAAAATTTAGCATCAGTTACTTTAAAATTATTTCCACAAAGTACTATTACTTGCTAGCTTCTCTTTAAAGACAAGCAATACTTTTCCTAAATTTTAAGCTGTTTACCTTGCCTCTCAGTGCCTTACACAGATAAGCTTATGATTGCAGTCTTTTAAAAGGTGGCATTCAGTATAAAAACACTGTTGGTAAATTGCAAAATGGTTTTAAAAACCTTACAAACATTTAGCTATAGTAGACAAAATGTAATATACATGTATATTTCAATGTGTTTAAACAATACGGCTAGTATGCTTATGAAATAAATTGGGAATCATCATACTACTGAAACATTCTCATTCACATCTTCAGTTAGGTGGAGAAAGTAAAAAAGAATTAACAATATTTAAGCACAGAAAACAGATTATTAGGAGGAGAGATCATTATCAGACATTGTTTTCACTAACAACCCAAGCATCCAGTAATTGAGTTTTAAGAAATCTCTGAGATGGTTTTCAGCAGAGAAATGCAGACTCGGCAATGGAATCTTGTTTTCCTTTAATTACACTGTTCCAGTCAAGGAGATAATTCTCACATCCCAGGAAGCAAACTGATTGGGAGAAGACTCACAAGGAAAGTGGGCGGAGGTCAAGAGAGGTTAAGAGCTTCAAACGACTTCCGATTTTCCTGAGGAACATGAGAAATGGGAATCTGTCTGCAAGGAGGAAGTTGCTCCTTCCTTAAAATGCCTGACATCTGACTCCCTGGTTCATCAATCAAGCTGTCCCCATATCAGCCCCATTGTCACCAAAGAACACAGTACGGTCCTTAGCGTTGGGCACACAAGCCTAAAGCTGTTGTGTACAGTTTTCAAATTGATAAAATAACAAAACTAAAACAACTTTGGATGCAACTGGCTATTCAGAAAACAGGGAGGATAGAAATGGGAGCGCAGAGGCTTTTCTTAAATGTAACTTCTATTATTTCCAAATTCCAGGGGTCACTTTGCTGGGTTTGAGGTCTACATAAACAGCACAGAAACAATGGTGTGCTGGAGCCATGTTACACAGGCTCACAAGAACTCTTTGTATAATTTCAGAAAATTCCCAAGCAGTTGTTTTAAAAGTCATTGTTTTTAAACTATATAAGTTATAATCAAATAAGTACTAAAAGCAAAGGTAACAAAATATTCAGAATTCCAACTTCTTGACTGTTTTGCTGGAGTTTGTTCTTATCTAAAGGGCTATAATGTTATGTGATAGTGCTCATCTTTTCTATTATTCTCGTGGGTTGTGACACCAAGTTTGAAGTTTGATATAGCAGGGCAGAATTGGTAACCATGACACATTTATTATTTTCTTACTTATCAAGGCTTCTACACTGAATTTAAAAGCATGTTGAATCTGTAGCTGTTAGAGGTGAACAGCATTAAAAAATGGAGAAAACAACCTTTAATACCCTAAAATTACTATCAGATTCACCAGAAGAGTCACTTATGTCCCTGACAAATGAGTACCATTTGAGCATGCATATTTGTCATTTCACTGCTATCTTGCTTGTTAACATAAACAAAGCTATCAACAAACATTCATGTCTCAAGCACACTTGCTTGTCAATGATATGAGGAAGAGGGCCTAATTGGATAGCAACTAGACATTTAATCCTGTCTGAATTTCTCAGAGGAAGCCCACATTGCAACTCCATTGATCAGGAATATAGGGACTCAACATCAACAAAGGCATGGCATGAAAACTCAATTAGCTTTATGGGGTTTACTGAAAAGGCTAGTATAACTTTTATGATTACTTACAAATTATGTGGTGTACATACATTTGTCAATAAAATTTATGATAAAGTTGTATATACATATGTGTATATGCATGCCTACATACATACAGGTATGTACAAGCACTGTTTGGCAAGATTTGTCAGCACACCTCTAGCTTTGAAGACAACGGCAAAATCCTACTGACCAAAACATGATCACTTAACTTTCCTAGAGACAAGTCTTCTATTATTGGAAGCCAGAGTATGGGAAGTTGTTGAATCATCATTAAAGTTTAGCAATGGCATTTCACATCTCTGAAGTTACTTGTATGTGGCTGTGATAACAAACTCCACCAGTAACTTCCTCAAGACCCAAATCTACTTATGAGAAAGTGATAAAGTCTGAGTTCTCACTGACTTATGTTGAACTTCTTCCTCAGAGACAGTAGGTAGATTCCCCCATTATCAAACAGAAGAGAACTGGAACAATCAATACCTTGTCAACTGTAAATGAACTACTGAGATGCAGCTATTAGGTGCAAGAGGAAAATAGTCAACTGAAAGGATATTACTGTGTAATCTTGGGACTGTATCTGTTCTGTCTAGGCCACAGTAATATTAAAAGTTTCTGTTCCATGTTTGATTGTATCAAAATAGTTTAGAATTGTAACCCATTCAATTTCAAGGACAAAGAAGACCTTAAGCCAAGTAACATGGTAGTTCTATTTTTCAGAAAGTGAACAAAACAGTTCAGCAAAACAAAATCACAGCACAAAGGAATTAGGATTCCAAAACAGACTTGCTCATTTGATTTTGGTGTTTCATAATAAAAGAAAATTTCAAATCTCTCTTCTCTTCTCTTCTTCTTCTCCTCTCTCTCTCTCATTTCTCACAGATGCCTGATGAGAAAGCTTACCAATTGGCTTACCAATGAGGATTATTTGGAAGAACCCAATCTACTTTTAGTGGAGATGCCCAGATAGGAAAGAGGAAAGAACACACTAGGTGCAGCTCCTCACATCTCAGCTTCCCTGTGCTTCAAGTTTAACTAGAAACACTGTTAGCATGCCTGTGGGAGCTGGGCACTGTGGAGTGGGGAGGTGCATGCATCCTCTCAGCTTGAGTCTCTGGGATGGAGAGACCTCAAGAAGGAACAACATCCTCTGAAACAGCCCCAAAAGTCTTTAAGGAAGCACATGCTACCTGGTGCTCCCCTGCCCTCTCATCAACATCTCTGATCAACAGGAACTACAGCAGCTGCAGCCTGTTGGATTTTGGTTTGGTAGACCAGAATGCTGATGTTCAATCAAAACTGTTGCAAGATCTGGCTTCTCATCCTGTGTCTTCCTTGCTACTTTGAACACTGCTTTACTTTTCCTTGCTACTTTGAACACTGCTTTACTTTTTCTCTCTTCCGTCCCTGAAATACATATATGCCTGGGGTGTCACCAATGAGTGTGTTCTTCATTGACTTCTGTTGATGAGAGCCTGAAGGCATATGTTAAGAAAAGGAGTGCTGTATTAGTCACTTTTCTGTTGTTATGATAGAACCACCATGACCAAGGGAACTTATAAAAGGAAGAGTTTATTTGAGCTTATGATTGATGGCTCCAGGAAATTAGAGTCCATTGTGGTGGGAGGCATGGTGGCCAGGGCTGGAGCAGAAAGCCAAGGTTCACATCTCCAATGAGCACAGGAAGTCAAGAGAGAGAGAGACTGGAGCCTGCAAGGCTTGTTAAACTCACTAAGCCCAATGATGTCCTTCCTCCAGCATGGCCACACCTTCTAGGACCTCCCAAAACAGTGCCACCAACTGGGGACAAAATTTCTGAATACTTGAAGCCTATGGGGGACAGTCTCATTCAAACCACCACAAGTGCTGTTTTCACTTTGCAAAAAAAATCAACTCCTCTACTGGGAACTACAGGCACCTTCCCCAACGGGACTTCTAAGAACTCACACACACTCAGGGTGAATAAAATCAACAGGGAGGTAGGTCTTGGCCAAAAGCACATTTGCTAGTTTTCCTTGCAATTTTGGGAACTCTAACCCTAAAAGAAGCAAATGGCAGGCATTGCTTGTAGGGATAGGAATGTTGTGGGATCAAAGTCAAGAAACTTATATGGGAGAAGCAAACTCTGGTGGAGGAGATCCAAAGCAGGTTTCTCTACCTTCAAATCCTTGGGCACCACAGATCTTTCTTGTGGCTCTGTGGTTACATAGCACATCTTTAACCAAACAATTATGTCAATGGAGCAAAGACCTCTGCATTCCCATCATAAGTGCCATGGTGATTTGGAAATCCACATTTCCACAATCTGGTCATTTGGGAAACAAAGGAAAAAGCCAAGTCCATTCTCAGCAGAGCACCACAGCACTGCAGCCTCAGGAGCTGGGACCAACTATTTGCAAAGCAATTTGCAAATATGACATCATTAATCGATTCTCCTCAGGGTGGGGAGGCAGCACTGGTATGTCTATCTTAGAGATCAGAAAAATAAATATGTCTTTACTGAACACTAACCACCTGCAGCCTTTCCAGAAAGTGAGAGAAAGGTGGTCTCTGACCTGAAGTGATTTACATTCCACTGGACCTCAGAGAGATGGGTGGCAAGGCTGTGAAATAATCTTGAGCCAGAAACCAAGGCCAAGTGGGCAAGAGAGGCAGGGAAGAAAAGACCATACACGAATAAAAATAAAAGAGAAAAGGAAAGAAAGGAAAAGCAACTGGCAAAAGACACCTGGAACATAAACCAAGGATCTAGAATCCATTCACTCTACCTCTTGACCATATCACATGAGGTTCCATCCCTGGTGATCTCTGGGAAAGTTAAGGAATAAGACGGAGAGTAAAAGAGGAAGGAGACAGCTGCAGATCCTCCCCAGTCTCCCACTACAGGAGTGTCACCCTCAAGGAAGAACTTCTTTTGTGTCCCAGAGCAGAAGAGGAACTAGGTTCTAGATTTGAGTTGAGGATGTTTCAGAACACAGTCTGCCCTTTTAAGCCCACCTTTATTAATATTCTTCAACGGGGCTGGAGAGATGGCCTAGTGGTTAAGAGCACCGACCACTCTTGCAGAGGACCCGGGTTTGATCCCCAGCACCCACATGGCGGCTGAGAACCGTCTGAAACTCCAATTCCAGGAGAACTCCAGTTCCAGGGGAGTCCGACACCCTCTTCTGACCTCCGCGGCATTGCACGACACGGGTGCACAGACTTGCATGCAGACAGTACGTTCATATACATACAGAAATAAATAAAAAAAATAAAAATTAATAAAATATTCTTCAGGAACACTGGTAATGAGAAAGTACAAAATTCAGCCCCTTCTGGCTGCCACACACTAAAAGCCAAAAGAAAAACTGTATGTCATCCCCGCTCATCATTCCCCCACCCCGTCAGAGCTCGTGCATTCTGCCAAACATGCTTTCCATCTCTTAGTCCTTTCTCATAATTTTCCATGGGGACGTTGACTGTTTTGAGCAGAAGTTAACTGTTTTAGTCATTCTTTGAGCAGTATTTTTGTTGTTGTTGTTGTTTCCAAAATGCATTTATGTCCAAACTGCTTTGTACAGAAGCTCAGGGGGGCCTACACAAGAATACTTACAACGGGGTAATTGGCACTAGCATCCACAGATTGAGGGATACCATTCNTTTTGTTCATGTGTATGCATGTGGAGAGCAGAGGGAGGTATCAGGTGTCCTGCTCTATAACTGTCTCATCCCTTGAGACAGGGCTTCTCACTGAGCCTGGAACTAGACTGACAGCCGGCAAGCACCAGCAATCCTCCTTTCTCCAACTTACTCCCTGTGTTGAGTTCTAGGCATGTGCACGCCATGTTCAGCTTTTTACATGGATGACTGGGTCATGGACTCCAAACTCAGGCCTTCATTGCATGCACAGCAAGCACTCCTACCTAACTGAGCCATGACTCCAGCCCCTCCCTATGTTTCATTTCTTCCTAATTAGGAAGATCCCCCCCACATGGATCTAAAATATGAGTGGTGGGGATGGAGAGATGGCTCCGCATTAAGAGCACTGGTTGCTCTTACAGAGGACCAGGGTTCAATTTCCAGTACTACATGGTGGTTACACACTGTCCATACTGTTACCAGAGGAATCCAACACCCCCTTCTGACCTTCACGGGCATTTGCATGACACAGGTGCACTTACATACATGAAAAACAACTCATACACCATAAAAAAAAAGTATAAAAATATATTTTGAAATCTGAGTGTGGCAGCAGATAAAATTCCCTCTCCTTCTGGTCATGAATTCTTTCCTGAACCACTGGTAGTGTGAGCTTAGACTGCATCTCCAATTGGCATCTTCAAACCTGGAACTGAGACTGTATGCTACTTGGTAAATATCCCAGTAGAAGAATGCTCTGTCTCTCCGTTTGAATGGCTCATGACCGTGGAATAAAATATACAGACTAACATAAACTTTGGCCAGGTGAAAATTTAGGTCAGAATGTAGTGTCATAATAATGGTGACATTGCTCACTGACAACACAACCATAAATGTATAGACACATTAACATGCAGGATATTGTGGTGAGTACACCTTTCAGTCAATGCAGCTTTTCAAATAGAATATTAAAAGTTGTCTAAACACTTCCCTGTGTTTTACATGACATTTGAAAATATTTCTAAGGAATTGGTATTTTGGGGAAGCTGCGCACATTGGTTAAAAGCACTGGTTGCTCTTGCAAAGGACCCAAATCTGTTCCCAGCGCCACATGGACTAAACCTTCCATAACTCCAGTTCCAGGGCAGAATTTAACACCCTCTTCCTGACCTCGTGGGCATTGCATGACGCTGGTGCACTTTACGTTGGATACTGCCGATACATTCATACACATACAATAAAAAATAATAAAATATTTTTAGCAGTGGTATTTCAGGGTGCCCAAGCATGATCAAATACATGTTCTGTGTTTTATTCAATGGTAGTACTAGTTTTATTATAATGGGATCATTTTAAGAAGTCTTGATTTTGGTCCAGGTTCAGACTTTAAGGATGCCTCATTGACCACCATGTAAGTCACACTTTATGTATAGGGTATCAATTAACGTTCCCCCATCCCAGAAAAAAGTAATGAAGTGCACACTGTAGCATTAATAACATATAACACCCAGTTTCCATTTGGGTCTTCTGCACTCTCTGAAGAATACTACTTTGTAAATCTTGCTTTTCACATTCTGGCTTAATTTTCCAGCTCTTAGCTCTGTCTGCCCCCTCACCTCTTTAACACTGGGGCTCAGGAAGTGATGACTTTAAAATACAGTTGTTAAATAGATTGTTAATGACAAAAAGAGCCCATCAATCTTGCTGACCACCATTATATTTTAAAAAGAAGAGGTTAATTACTGGACTATTTTGTTGATGGTTATTTTAATCACACTGACTGCCCTTCTTGGCATGAAGAGCCATTAGGCTGGAGCAGCAGGAGACAGGCCATCATGGCAAAGTTTGTGATGCTGGGAATTGGACTCTAGAGGACAATTTGTCAGTTTGCCTTAGAGGAGTTTGTTGTGTTCACATACCACACTGCCTGTTTGACCAGCAAGATCCCTGCTGATGATCTAGAATCTTCCAGTTTCTTCCTCTTATTGCGCCTTAATTTGCACGTTATAGGGTCATTGTTTAGGATATATTTTTCCTCAGTGTAGCTCAAGGATCCCAGAAGAAAAGGATTCGACTAAATCAGATTATAGACACAATTGCCATCTTACACCAGATTGTTGTTATATGGCACTATGCGTTTAAGCTTTCTTTCATCTTTTTCTCTTTGGTTTATTTAATATTATTTATATTTTATCTATGAATGTTTTGCCTGCATTTTTGTAAGTGCACATATATCTCTGCAAGTGTGGTAGAGGCCAGAAGAGGGTGTCAGATCTCAGGAACTGGGTTATGCGATTGTTGTTAGCCACCATGTGGGTGCTGGGAACTGAACCAGGGTCTTCTACCAGAACAATCCAGTGCTCTAAGACTGAGCCATTTCTCCAGTCCTCTCTTTTAGTTTAGTTTTTTTTAGAATTTATGTGTGTGGTGTTTATGTGACATTTGTGCATGTTTGTGTACAGATGCATATGTGTGCAAGTATTTCTGGTAATTGCTCAGGAACACCCATCTAAAAGGTTGCCTCATTGTTGGCCTAGACTCCACCAAGTAGGCTAGATGAGGGCCAGTGAGCCAGGGATCCATCTTTCTGCCTCCCTCTCACATGGATCACAAGATCATTCTACACCTTTAATTTTTCATGGTTTCTGGAGTTCAAGCTAAGGTCCTTATGCCTATAAAATCAGCACTTTGTTGGTTGAGCCAACCCTCCTTAGATCTTTTTTTATTATGAAATAGTCTGCATTCTAGCCTTTCTCTATATCTTTGTTCCTTCAAACCAACTGCTGAGCCATCTCTCCATCCCCCAACTCATATTTTAGTTCCATGGTGGGGGGGGATCTCCCTAATTAGGAAGAAATGAAACCTAGGGAGGGGCTGGAGTCCATGGCTCAGTGTGTAGGAGTGCTTGCTGTGCATGCATGAAGGCCTGAGTTGAGTCCCTCCCCGCATCCATGTAAAAAGCTGAACATGGTCGTGCACATGCCTAGAACTCTAACACAGGGAGTAAGTGGAGAAAGGAGGATTTGGTGCTTGCCGGCTGTCAGTCTAGTTCCAGGCTCAACTCCACTACAGAGACCTTTGAATGAAGTTCCCAGTGGGCGTGTAAGATGACTCTACATCAAGGTAGCCATGAATACCCAACTTCTACAGAGCTGCTGGTTCTGTTAAGCGAGAGTACAAATGTACCCAGATATGGATGCCCACCAGAGAGACATCTAATGTGTAAAGCCTACCTCAAGAGACACACATTCAGGTAGCCAAAGTGAGGAGAATAGAGGGTCCATCCCATCTTGACAGTGAGGCAAGGTATAGAGTGTCTATACAGTAGATTCCTGGCCTGAAGGAATTAGCTACAGTTTTGCATACAATGTCATGGGATTCTCTAGCTATTACCCTTTTGATTTGTCTGTGATGTAGGGGAGATGACTAGCTCAGACTGTCCATTCCCCTCATCTTCTACCCTTGATATAGCCTATGTGGTTTGTTCACTCTTCTGTGATCTTCTCATTGGAGCTTAGCTCAACAAACACCATCTTTACCAACTTCCTTTGCCCTTCATAGAGAATAAACCTCCCCTTACTTCATATGCATCTTTTGGTTATGGTTAATTGTCTAAGACCCTGTCTTGATCTCCCAGAGATTGTAGACTATGCCTGGCTTAGATTATGTCTCACTGAGCCTGACACTTCACCTGCCATAAAGGGCCTTTCACCTGAGATGGACGACTGGAAGACCTCATATGCATTGTTTAATTATTACCCCATAGATTTTTCAGGCACTGGGAAACCATTAAGTCCTTAGTGGGACTGGTGAATGCTCTACTCTTTGGGGAACCTGCCCTTCAAGAGTACATAATCTTAATGTGTTCCAAGAATTAACATAACCATTTTTGCCTCAGGAACTAAACAAATGAACTTCAGAACTTCACCAACATGTAATAGATGGAAGTAAAGGGACTGGACCCCCCAGGCTAGGCTCTCCTGAACCCTGTCCTGTGAGTTTGGAGTCAGAAGGATTATGGAACACTGTTTTCTGTTCCGGGTGGATGACGTTCCAGGCATTCTAAATGTCCCGGGGTGAGCCCCAGCATTGAGATGGTATCCAACCTACATGTGTGCATGTGGAGAGTAGAGAACCAGCTATGGAAATCTCCCAGAACTCATGTGACTCCCTCCATGGAGTCCCCTCAAGAGAGCCATGTGTCTAGAGTAGGTCTAGGTAAGCCCAGCAGTCTACCATCTCAACAAAGTTCATTCCATATTTGGAAGTAATGACTGATAGATTAGGCTGGTCTCTCTGACATTTAATATCATCTACATCTCTATGCCCTATGATCATGGTGTCAATTAGTCATAATGTGGTATTTGGAGCACCATTTAGATATTAATTATTTTTTAATAACCTCCTCACTGAAAGCATAAAGCTCTGGCTAGGACTCTAATCAAAGTTTCCACATGAAAAAGATGCATAATATTAAACAGGAGCTAAAACTGAAGAAAACTTAATACAGTGTTTTTGACCAAAGAAGAGAAAGAAGAAAAGAACAACACACGTCCCATCAATGTGGTGCTCTCGCTAGTTTTACGTTTTATATTGCACAGTGGCTGCAGATTCTTCTCAGTTTGTAGGTACTATAGACCCATGAAGAATAGTTTCTTCTTAATGAGCCCCAAGAACAGATGCATTCAATGTCCTTTAACCCTCCTATAAAGAGAAAGCTTTCATTAGCGCTCATGTCTTGGTTTTAGAAGCTTGTTTCTTTGGAAATATGCAAAGCATATCCCAGATGTCTTCTCTTAGGCCTTTTATACCTCTGTGACTTCTGATGGAGAATGGGGCAAAGGTTGTAGTCTCTTTTAGAAGGTGTGGGAGTTCTTCTGAAGATCAGAAATGGCTTGGCCAAGGCTGCCTGATGTGTCCGACATGCTCAGGGCCTACACCTACTGGTGTAATATGGAGGGTGTGGAGAGGTTTCCTTCAGAGTGAAAACAGTGTCTAGTTTCCCTGAAGGCCTGTGGTCAGTGTGTTGGAATTAGCACCATTAGACTTTCGTGGATTATCCACATAGGCATCAGTTAAGCAGGCACATTCTTGGGAGGTGGCCTCTAGTAGCAGTGTGAAAAACCAGAGTGGAATGCATTAGTTCAGAGTCTTACTGAAAAATACACATACAATAAATATATGGTCATGTATATAGATGAAGGCTATAAAACAAAACAACACCACCAGTTAGGAGAAATGCCCCTTTGAGTTTTTTTGGTCAGGATTGTCCAAGAGACTCCAATATAACACGGCTATTGCTGCCAACCCTTAATTGCCTGCAAGACTTGTCTCTGAAGGACAGATAATACTTCCGACATAGTACTTGGCGCAATCAAGCTGGAACTGACCTGTAAGCTTCCTCCCTGAAGACTAGCTTCTACCCCAACCTTTGACCTGGCTGGAGATGGATGGGTATCTGGAGCATGCATCATGAAGGCTGGGCTCACTGCTGATGCCTTGTGTTCTGTCTCATTAGCTAGGGCCAAGCTTAGTTGAATATCTTTGCATATCCTCCCAGGCAGTGTAGTAGGGACCACTTAAGAGAATCCTTTGGAAAGCATAAGACCCAGTGAGTGTTCCAAAAAGTCATATTGGGCAAGACAAATCACCACGATGTGGAGAATATGGCCCAGACCCAACTCAGTGATATTGACTCATACCCCTCAAGTAAGATAAATAAATGAGGGTAAGACATCTCTTTTCCAATGTCAAACTGATGCTGTAAAAAGAAGGTTCTTGGAGTGAGAAGGAGCAAACTGTGGTAGTAAAAGTCTAAGGATTTGAATTTAAGTTCCCCAGAACTCATGTTTAAAAAAATGCTCGATGTGGTTATTGGACCTGTGGACCCAGTTTGCTGAGGTCTGTGGGGTAGTGCCTCATGGGACAAGTGGCTCACTGGGCTTGCGACCACATCCTCATGAAAAAGGACAAAAAAACAAGCTGGTAAATGAAAAGCCAAAAGGGCCAAGGCTCCCTCCCCCCCCAAAACCCCATGAGAGACCTGAGGACCAGACCCTCAAATGACCTTGAAAAAACAAACCTTGGTGTTACCACTGGGCTTGTGGCCTTTAAAACATCCAAAAGGAAAGTCATAACCAGAAGATAAACAATTAACTAAAAATAAAAAAAACAAAAAAAAAAAGGAGAAGTAAAATGACAAAAGTAAAAAAAACAAAAACCAAAACAAAAAAATGTTTTGCTTGTCTTCAGATTCTTACTGGACAAGTGCAATTACCCTGACGGCGCCACTGATTTGCCATCCTTCAAAGCACATGAGAAGACACAGCTTTAAAATTCAACCTTCCAGTTCATGCTCTGAGGATTCATGTATATCTCCAAGAATCCTCAAATTTGTCAAGTGCCAGATGGGGACTGCTGACACATCCAGCTATAACTGAGCAGCTACTGGGGTTTCAGCCTCTCAAGAATATAGAACTGCCATTGTTGACTACCCAGGCTGTATTATAGAGGCCCGCAAAGGAAGTTCAAGACAGGATGCAGTTTTTGCCTGGACCTCTTTGGTGACCATGGGAAGGGAAGACCCCAGTGTTGGAGACAAGGGCTTACCCCTCAACTGTTCGAGTGGATAGAGAAATGTGGTACATCTACACAATGGAGTTCTAGGCCGCATAAAGAAAGATGACATCATGAACTTTGCAGGTTAAATGGATGGAGTAGAAGATATCATGCTGAATTAAGTAACACAGTCCAGAAAAACAACGACAAATGGTATCCTCATTGTGATTGCTAGCACCAATACTAATGTATGGCAAACGAGCATGTTAATGTATTGAAAACAACTGTGCTTATATTGTAGAATTCCTTAGGAAAATAAACAAGTAAAATTTAAAAAAAAGAAAGAGACATAAGGACAGTGCAACCAGAACTCACGTTGTGTGTGAGTTTGTGCAATAAGAGAAGGAACAGGCCAATTAAGATAGAAATAAGAAAAAAAGAAAAAAGAAAGTCTATGAATGCACAAACTTCAAAAAAATTTGGCTTGAAAATAAATGACAAGATCCAGATTCCATGGTGACCTGTCTTGAGGGAAACAAGGTTGGGAAAGTGATAGGACAGGAGGCCCACATACTCTCCGGGATCCACATGTGATAAAGAGTACGGCACATTAAGTGCACACACCTACACATTCGTTGACACGCCTTCTACAACACCCAGAACCCACCCTCTCTCAATTAAAAACAAATGTTTGTTTTGTTTTTATTTGTTATTTTTATGTGTTCAGGTATGCCTGCATGTTGCTTAACTGCATGTGCATGCAATGCCCACGAGGAGAAGAGGGGTGTTGGATTCCTGCACTGGAGTTACACGATGGTTGTTAGCTGAGTGGGTGTGGGAATCCAACCCGGGTCCTAGTAAGAGCAGCCGTGCTCTTGGGCCACTGACCATCTTTCCAGCCAATGTTTGTTTTTTTTTTTTAATATTTTTTTTATTAATTTATTTATTTCTGTATGTATATGAATGTACTGCCTGCAGCAAGTTTTGAGCACCCGTGTACGTGCCGATGGCCGCGGAGGTAAGAATAGGGTCTCAGATTCCCTGGAGCTGGAGTTCCCTGGAATGGCAGTTTTCAGCACGGTTGGCTCGAGCCGCCATGTGGTGCTGGGGTCGAACCCGGGTCCTCTGTAGAGCCGTCGGTGCTCTTACCGCAGGTCATCTCTCAGCCCCCAATGTTTGTTTTTTGAAAGAAATGTCTGATTGCCTGAGCATGGTTCATTGGTAGAGCACGTGACCGGGGTCCAAGCTCATTGGTAGAGCACGTGACTGGAGTGCGGGTCCAAAGCTCATGGTAGAGCAGTGACTGGGAGTGCCTGGGGTCCAAGCTCATTGGGTAGAGCCACATGACCCGGAGTTGCCTTGGGTTTCAAGCTCATTGTAGAGCACGTGGACTGGGAGTGCCTGGGGTCCAGCTCATTGGTAAGAGCACGTGACTTGGGGCCGTTGCCTGGGTCCAGCTCCTTGGTAGAGCACTGACTGGGAGTAGCCTGGGGTCCTAAGCTCATTGGTAGAGCACGTGACCAGGAATGCCTGGGGTACTTCTTAGGTTTCAGTCCCTCAGAAGCAGGGCAAGGGCGGGGTGGCTCTGCTTGTTTTGTTTTTGTTTGTTTGTTTTGTGTTTTTTTTTTCTCTAGATCTTTCACTGTAGAGAGTGGAATATTTGCCAGACCTGATGGTGGTGGAAATCAAATGAGCACAATAGTGAATATTATACAGCTCTCTTGCATCACTGCTTTACATTCGATGAAGCCTTTGTCTCTTCTATCACTCAAAAGGTTAGACTTCAGATCATGTATAAAATAGACACACACTTTTCCTATTAAAAAAGTTTATTTTGAAAGCAGCTCCTTTTTTTTTTATAATCTACAGCCATTTAAAAATTATAGATTAGTTAGTTATTGGAGAATACCCAGTAGATAACTAAGTACACATTGAGTTCCCAAGTCTGAATACAGGGTGTGATTTATCAAAAGGCAACTTGTTTAAGAAAGGCCTTCCTTTCTTTCTTCTTAGGGATTTCCCTTGTGGCAACAGAATCCTTGAAATCCTCAGGGAACAAATTGGGGATAAAAGTTAGAAAGCACACCCGGCTTATTTTCCACACTCTGAGCAGACCCAAGAAGAAAGACTGAATTTAATCAAAAAAGATTTTATTGATGAAGGTATCTCTCCTTCGGGCTAAACTTTGGCCCCTGCATGCTAATAAACCATCTCATTTCTCAGAAGTAGCCTTCTGCATAAAATGCCGGGAGACACCATGGGCAGGAATTTATCTTGGGGAGAGGGACTTGCAGACGATCAATCAGATGTCAGCAAGGTCCCCAGCTGTCCGCGGCTGAGTTAGGAGGCACTTGCCTCGCTCTAGGCTGGCTGAGTTTTAATTCTTGGGCAGTCACCTGAATGCCTTTGGATGCTTGGGAGAACCCAGAATGCAGTTTCCGCTACAGAATCCAGCCACTTCCCCTGGCTCCTTCCAGCGAGCCCTCAGCAACTGCACCCTGGTGTTTTAAAGCCATTTTACCTGCACTCGCAGAATTTTACTGCCAGATATGAAGACAGCAATCTCAGCCTCCAGATTTTATGGCTGCTAATTAGTACCCTGTTTGTGCCCTTTTAATCTGTTATTATAGTGGGATGGTAGCGGGAACACGGGTCTAGATTTGTTAAAAATAAATAAATACAATAAAAAAAAAAAAGAAAAAAAATAAAAAAAAAAGAAAAAAAAATAAAATCTGGAGGCTGCAGATTGCTCGTCTTCATATCTGGGCAGTAAAACTTCTGCGAGTGCAGGTAAGATGGCTTTAAAACACCAGGGTGCAGTTGCTGAGGGCTCAGCTGGCAGGAGCCAGGGGAAGTGGCTGGATTCTGTAGCGGAAACTGCATTCTGGGTTCTCCCAAGCATCCAAAGGCATTCAGGTGACTGCCCAAGAATTAAAACTCAGCCAGCCTAGAGCGAGGCAAGTGCCTCCTAACTCAGCCGCGGACAGCTGGGGACCTTGCTGACATCTGATTGATCGTCTGCAAGTCCCTCTCCCCAAGATAAATTCCTGCCCATGGTGTCTCCCGGCATTTTATGCAGAAGGCTACTTCTGAGAAATGAGATGGTTTATTAGCATGCAGGGGCCAAAGTTTAGCCCGAAGGAGAGATACCTTCATCAATAAAATCTTTTTTGATTAAATTCAGTCTTTCTTCTTGGGTCTGCTCAGAGTGTGGAAAATAAGCCGGGTGTGCTTTCTAACTTTTATCCCCAATTTGTTCCCTGAGGATTTCAAGGATTCTGTTGCCACAAGGGAAATCTCTAAGAAGAAAGAAAGGAAGGCTCTTTCTTAAACAAGTTGCCTGTTGATAAATTCACACCCTGTATTTCAGACTTGGGAACTCAATTGTACTTAGTTATCTACTGGGTATTCTCCAATAACTAACTAATCTATAATTTTTAAATGGCTGTAGATATAAAAAAAAAAGGAGCTGCTTTCAAAATAAACTTTTTTAATAAGGAAAAGTGTGTGTCTATTTTATACATGAATCTGAAGTCTTAACCTTTTGAGTGATAGAAGAGATCAAAGGCTTCATCGAATGTAAAGCAGTGATGCAAGAGAGCTGTATAATATTCACTATTGTGCTCATTTGATTTCCACCACCATCAGGTCTGGCAAATATTCCACTCTCTACAGTGAAAGATCTAGAGAAAAACAAAACAACAAAACAAAACAAAACAAAACACAAGAGCCACCCGCCCTTGCCCTGCTTCTGAGGGACTGAACCTAAGAAGTACCCCAGGCATTCCTGGTCACGTGCTCTACCAATGAGCTTGGACCCCAGGCACTCCTGGTCACGTGCTCTACCAATGAGCCTGGACCCCAGGCACTCCCAGTCACGTGCTCTACCAATGAGCCTGGACCCCAGGCACTCCCAGTCACGTGCTCTACCAATGAGCTTGGACCCCAGGCACTCTGGGTCATGTGCTCTACCAATGAGCTTGGACCCCAGGCACTCCCAGTCACGTGCTCTACCAATGAGCTTGGACCCAGGCACTCCGGGTCATGTGCTCTACCAATGAGCTTGGACCCCAGGCACTCCCAGTCACGTGCTCTACCAATGAGCTTGGACCCCAGGCACTCCCAGTCACGTGCTCTACCAATGAGCTTGGACCCCGGTCACGTGCTCTACCAATGAACCATGCTCAGGCAATCAAGACATTTCTTTAAAAAAACAAACATTGGAGGCTGGAGAGATGGCCCTCGCGGTTTTAAGAGCGCCGACTGCTCTTACCAGAGGACCGGGTTGATCCCCAGCACCCACATGGCGGCGCGAGACCGTCTGAAACTCCATTCCAGGAGAACTCCAGCTCCAGGGAATCTGAGACCTCTTCTGACCTCCGCGGCATTGCACGACACGGGTGCTCAAAACTTGCATGCAGACAGTACATTCATATACATACAGAAATAAATAAAATTAATTAAAAAAAATAAAAAAAAAAAAACAAACATTGGCTGGAAAGATGGCTCAGTGCGCAAGAGCACCGGCTGCTCTTACTTAGGACCCGGGTTGGATTCCCAGCACCCACATGGCAGCTAACAACCATCTGTAACTCCAAGTGCAGGAATCCAACACCCTCTTCTCACTCCGTGGGCATTGCATGACATAGGTGCATTTACACACGTGCAGGCAATACACTTATACACATAAAAATAACAAATAAAAACAAACATTTTCTTGTAAATTTGAGAGTGTGTGTGTGTGTGTGTGTGTGTGTAAAGGCAGTGTGCAACGAATGTGTATGGTGTGTGCACTTATGTGCACGTACTCATTCACATGTGGAGTCCGGAGAGTATGTGGGCCATCCTGTCCTATCACTTTCCACCTTGTTCCCTCAAGACAAGGTCTCTCATTGAATCTGGATCTTGTCATTTTATTTTTCAAAGCCAATTTTTTTATTGAAGTTTTGTGCATTTCATACATTTCTTTTTTTCTTTTTTCTTTTTTCTATCTTAATTGGCCTGTTCCTTCTCTTATGCATCAAACTCACACACAACGTGAGTTCTGGGTTGCACTTGTCCTTATGTCTCTTTCTTTTTTTAAAATTTTTACTTGTTTATTTTCCTAAGGAATTCTACAATATAAGAGCACAGTTGTTTTCAGATCACATTAACATTGCTCGGTTTGCCATACAATTAGGTAATTGGTGCTAGCATCCACAGATGAGGGATACCATTTGTCGTTTGTTTTTTCTGGGACTGTGTTACTTCATTCAGCATGATATCTTCTAGCTCCATCCATTTACCTGCAAAGTTCATGATGTCATCTTTCTTTACTGATGCCTAGAACTCCATTGTGTAGATGTACCACATTTTCTCTATCCACTCATCAGTTGAGGGGTAAGCCCTGTGTTCCACACTGGGGTCTTCCCTTCCCATGGTCACCAAATGAGGTCCAGCAAACACTGCATCCTGTCTTGATCTTCCTGTGCTGGCCTCTATGATACAGCCTGGGTAGTCCAACAATGGCAGTCTATATTCTGAAGAGGCTGAAACCCCAGTAGCTGCTCAGTATATAAGCTGGATGTGTCAGCAGTCCCCATCTGGCACTGAAGGTTTGGAGAATTCTTGGAGAGACATGAATCTTCAGAGCATACTGGAAGGTTGAAAAGCTATGCCTCATGTCTTTGAAGGATGGCAAAATCAGTGGCAGCCGCAGGGTAGATGCACTTGCCAGTAAGAACTGAAGACAGGCAAAACATTTTTTTGTTTTGTTTTGTTTTTTTACTTTTTGTCATTTTACTAAGATCTCAAGTTTTATACCTCAAGTATAATTTCTCAGAGCTTACTGTTTATTTATTTCTGGTTATACTTTCCTTTTGGATGTTTAAGGCCACACAGCCCAGATTAACCAAGGTTTTTGTTTTTTTAAGGTCAGTTGAGGATCTGGTCCTCAGGGGTCACTCGGGTTTTGGGGTGGAGGAGGGAGCCTTTGGCTCCTTTTGGCTTTTCATTTCCCAGCTTTTTTTTGTCATTTTTCAGTGAGGATGTGGTCAGCAAGCCCCAGTGATCCACTTGTCTCCATGTCTACTACCCCAACAGACCTCAGCACTGGGGTCACAGGTACATAACCACATCTAGCTATTTTTTTAAACATGAGTTCTGGGGAACTTAAATTCAAATCCTCAGACTTTTACCACAGTTGCTCCTTCTCACTCCAAGAACCTTCTTTTTACAGCATCAGTTTGACATTGGAAAAGAGATGTCTTACCCTCATTTATTTATCTTACTTGAGGGGTATGAGTCAATATCACTGAGTTGGGTCTGGGCCATATTCTCCACATCGTGGTGATTTGTCTTGCCCAATATGACTTTTTGGAACACTCACTGGGTCTTATGCTTTCCAAAGGATTCTCTTAAGTGGTCCCTACTACACTGCCTGGGAGGATATGCAAAGATATTCAACTAAGCTTGGCCCTTAGCTAATGAGACAGAACACCAGGCATCAGCAGTGAGCCCAGCCTTCATGATGCATGCTCCCCAGATACCCATCCATCTCCAGCCATGTCAAAGGTTGGGGTAGAAGCTAGTCTTCAGGGAGGAAACTTACAGGTCAGTTCCAGCTTGATTGCTCCAAGTACTATGTCTGAAGTATTATCTGTCTTCAGAGACAAGTTCTTGCAGGCAATTAAGGGTTGCAGCAATAGCCTGTGTTATTATTGGAGTCTCTTGGACTATCCTGACCAAAAACTCAAAGGGACATTTCTCCTAACTGGTGGTGTTTTGTTTTGTTTTATAGCCTTCATCTATATACATGATCCATATATTTATTGTATGTGTATTTTTCAGTAAGACTCTGAACTAATGCATTTCCCTCTGGTTTTTCACTGCTACTAGAGGCCACCTCCCAAGAATGTGCCTGCTTAACTGATGCCTATGTGGATAATCCACGAAAGTCTAATGGTGCTAATTCCAACACACTGACCACAGGCCTTCAGGGAAACTAGACACTGTTTTCACTCTGAAGGAAACCTCTCCACACCCTCCATATTACACCAGTAGGTGTAGGCCCTGAGCATGTCGGACACATCAGGCAGCCTTGGCCAAGCCATTTCTGATCTTCAGAAGAACTCCCACACCTTCTAAAAGAGACTACAACCTTTGCCCCATTCTCCATCAGAAGTCACAGAGGTATAAAAGGCCTAAGAGAAGACATCTGGGATATGCTTTGCATATTTCCAAAGAAACAAGCTTTCTAAAACCAAGACATGAGCGCTAATGAAAGCTTTCTCTTTTATAGGAGGGTTAAAGGACATTGAATGCATCTGTTCTTTGGTGCTCATTAAGAAGAAACTATTTCTTCATGGGTTCATAAGTACCTACATAACTGAGAAGAATCTGCAGCCACTGTGCAATAATAAACGTAAAACTAGCGAGAGCACTCACATTGATGGGACGTGTGTTGTTCTTTTCTTCTTTCTCTTCTTTTGTCAAAAACACTGTATTAAGTTTTCTTCAGTTTATTAGCTCCTGTTTAATATTATGCATCTTTTTCATGTGGAAACTTTGATTAGAGTCCTAGCCAGAGCTTTATGCTTTCAGTGAGGAGGTTATTAAAAAATAATTAATATCTAAATGGTGCTCCAAATACCACATTATGACTAATTGACACCATGATCATAGGGCATAGAGATGTAGATGATATTAAATGTCAGAGAGACCAGCCTAATCTATCAGTCATTACTTCCAAATATGGAATGAACTTTGTTGAGATGGTAGACTGCTGGGCTTACCTAGACCTACTCTAGACACATGGCTCTCTTGAGGGGACTCCATGGAGGGAGTCACATGAGTTCTGGGAGATTTCCATAGCTGGTTCTCTACTCTCCACATGCACCACTGTAGGTTGGATATCATCTCAATGCTGGGGCTCACCCCGGGACATTTTAGAATGCCTGGAACGTTCATCCCAGGAACAGAAAACAGTGTTCCATAATCCTTCTGACTCCAAACTCACAGGACAGGGTTCAGGAGAGCCTAGCCTGGGGGGTCCAGTCCCTTTACTTCCATCTATTACATGTTGGTGAAGTTCTGAAGTTCATTTGTTTAGTTCCTGAGGCAAAAATGGTTATGTTAATTCTTGGAACACATTAAGATTATGTACTCTTGAAGGGCAGGTTCCCCAAAGAGTAGAGCATTCACCAGTCCCACTAAGGACTTAATGGTTTCCCAGTGCCTGAAAAATCTATGGGGTAATAATTAAACAATGCATATGAGGTCTTCCAGTCGTCCATCTCAGGTGAAAGGCCCTTTATGGCAGGTGAAGTGTCAGGCTCAGTGAGACATAATCTAAGCCAGGCATAGTCTACAATCTCTGGGAGATCAAGACAGGGTCTTAGACAATTAACCATAACCAAAAGATGCATATGAAGTAAGGGGAGGTTTATTCTCTATGAAGGGCAAAGGAAGTTGGTAAAGATGGTGTTTGTTGAGCTAAGCTCCAATGAGAAGATCACAGAAGAGTGAACAAACCACATAGGCTATATCAAGGGTAGAAGATGAGGGGAATGGACAGTCTGAGCTAGTCATCTCCCCTACATCACAGACAAATCAAAAGGGTAATAGCTAGAGAATCCCATGACATTGTATGCAAAACTGTAGCTAATTCCTTCAGGCCAGGAATCTACTGTATAGACACTCTATACCTTGCCTCACTGTCAAGATGGGATGGACCCTCTATTCTCCTCACTTTGGCTACCTGAATGTGTGTCTCTTGAGGTAGGCTTTACACATTAGATGTCTCTCTGGTGGGCATCCATATCTGGGTACATTTGTACTCTCGCTTAACAGAACCAGCAGCTCTGTAGAAGTTGGGTATTCATGGCTACCTTGATGTAGAGTCATCTTACACGCCCACTGGGAACTTCATTCAAAGGTCTCTGTAGTGGAGTTGAGCCTGGAACTAGACTGACAGCCGGCAAGCACCAGCAATCCTCCTTTCTCCACTTACTCCCTGTGTTAGAGTTCTAGGCATGTGCACGACCATGTTCAGCTTTTTACATGGATGCTGGGTATGGACTCAAACTCAGGCCTTCATGCATGCACAGCAAGCACTCCTACCCAACTGAGCCATGACTCCAGCCCCTCCCTATGTTTCATTTCTTCCTAATTAGGGAGATCCCCCCCCACCATGGAATCTAAAATATGAGTGTGGGGGATGGAGAGATGGCTCAGCAGTTGGTTTTAAGGAACAAAGATATAGAGAAAGGCTAGAATGCAGACTATTTCATAATAAAAAAAGATCTAAGGAGGGTTGGCTCAACCAACAAAGTGCTGATTTTATAGGCATAAGGACCTTAGCTTGAACTCCAGAAACCATGTAAAAATTAGAAGGTGTAGAATGATCTTGTGATCCATGTGAGAGGGAGGCAGAAAGATGGATCCCTGGCTCACTGGCCAGTCATCTAGCCTACTTGGTGAGCTCTAGGCCAACATGAGGCAACCTTTTAGATGGTGTTCCTGAGCATATTACCAGTAAACATACTTGCACACATATGCATCTGTACACAAACATGCACAAATGTACACATAAACACACACACATACATTAAAAAAAAACTAAACTAAAAGAGAGGACTGGAGAAATGGCTCAGTCATTGAGAGCACTGGATGTTCTGGTAGAAGACCCTGGTTCAGTTCCCAGCACCCACATGGTGGCTAACAACAATCCATAACTCCAGTTCCCTGAGATCTGACACCCTCTTCTGGCCTCTACCAACATTGCATGATATATGTGCACTTACAAAAATGCAGGCTAAACACTCATATGCATAAAATAATAATTTAAATAAACCAAAGAGAAAAAGATGAAAGAAAGCTTAAACGCATAGTGCCATATAACAACAATCTGGTGTAAGATGGCAATTGTGTCTATAATCTGATTTAGTCGAATCCTTTTCTTCTGGGATCCTTGAGCTACACTGAGGAAAAATATATCCTAAACAATGACCCTATAACGTGCAAATTAAGGCGCAATAAGAGGAAGAAACTGGAAGATTCTAGATCATCAGCAGGGATCTTGCTGGTCAAACAGGCAGTGTGGTATGTGAACACAACAAACTCCTCTAAGGCAAACTGACAAATTGTCCTCTAGAGTCCAATTCCCAGCATCAGCACCACTTTGCCATGATGGCCTGTCTCCTGCTGCTCCAGCCTAATGGCTCTTCATGCCAAGAAGGGCAGTCAGTGTGATTAAAATAACCATCAACAAAATAGTCCAGTAATTAACCATCTTCTTTTTAAAATATAATTGTGGTCAGCAAGATTGATGGGCTCTTTTTGTCATTAACAATCTATTTAACAACTGTAAATTTAAAGTCATCACTTTCCTGAGCCCCAGTGTTAAAGAGGTGAGGGGGCAGACAGAGCTAAGAGCTGGAAAATTAAGCCAGAATGTGAAAAGCAAGATTTACAAAGTAGTATTCTTCAGAGAGTGCAGAAGACCCAAATGGAAACTGGGTGTTATATGTTATTAATGCTACAGTGTGCACTTCATTACTTTTTTCTGGGATGGGGGAACGTTAATTGATACCCTATACATAAAGTGTGACTTACATGGTGGTCAATGAGGCATCCTTAAAGTCTGAACCTGGACCAAAATCAAGACTTCTTAAAATGATCCCATTATAATAAAACTAGTACTACCATTGAATAAAACACAGAACATGTATTTGATCATGCTTGGGCACCCTGAAAATACCAACTGCTAAAATATTTTATTATTTTTATTGTATGTGTATGAATGTATCGGCAGTATCCACGTAAGTGCACCAGCGTCATGCAATGCCCACAGAGGTCAGGAGAGGGTGTTAAATTACATGCCCTGGAACTGGAGTTATGGAAGGTTTTTAGTTACCATGTGGCCGCTGGGAATTGAATTTGGGTCCTCTTGCAAGAGCAACCAGTGCTTTTAACCAATGTGCGCCAGCTTCCCCAAAATACCAATTCCTTAGAAATATTTTCAAATGTCATGTAAAACACAGGGAAGTGTTTAGACAACTTTTAATATTCTATTTGAAAAGCTGCATTGACTGAAAGGTGTACTCACCACAATATCCTGCATGTTAATGTGTCTATACATTTATGGTTGTGTTGTCAGTGAGCAATGTCACCATTATTATGACACTACATTCTGACCTAAATTTTCACCTGGCCAAAGTTTATGTTAGTCTGTATATTTTATTCCACGGTCATGAGCCATTCAAACGGAGAGACAGAGCATTCTTCTACTGGGATATTTACCAAGTAGCATACAGTCTCAGTTCCAGGTTTGAAGATGCCAATTGGAGATGCAGTCTAAGCTCACACTACCAGTGGTTCAGGAAAGAATTCATGACCAGAAGGAGAGGGAATTTTATCTGCTGCCACACTCAGATTTCAAATATATTTTATTACTTTTTTTTTTTATGTGTATGAGTGTTTTTCATGTATGTAAGTGCACCTGTGTCATGCAATGCCCGTGAAGGTCAGAAGGGGGTGTTGGATTCCTCTGGTACTACAGTTATGGACAGTTGTTAACCACCATGTAGGTACTGGAAATTGAACCCTGGTCCTCTGTAAGAGCAACCAGTGCTCTTAACTGCTGAGCCATCTCTCCATCCCCCACACTCATATTTTAGATTCCATGGTGGGGGGTATCTTCCTAATTAGGAAGAAATGAAACATAGGGAGGGGCTGGAGTCATGGCTCAGTTAGGTAGGAGTGCTTGCTGTGCATGCATGAAGGCCTGAGTTTGAGTCCATACCCAGCATCCATGTAAAAAGCTGAACATGGTCGTGCACATGCCTAGAACTCTAACACAGGGAGTAAGTGGAGAAAGGAGGATTGCTGGTGCTTGCCGGCTGTCAGTCTAGTTCCAGGCTCAGTGAGAAGCCCTGTCTCAAGGGATGAGACAGTTATAGAGCAGGACACCTGATGTCCTCTGGCTTTCACACATATGTACACTTGCACAGACACATATGTATACTTGCACACACACATACACACACACACACACACACACACACACACACACAGGAGGCACAGGGAAATAGACTGAATTTTGTATGTTACAATCTGGAACAAACAGTGCCGCCTTGATCCTCAAAGGCATCCTTCCAAAGACAGAAACAGAAACTCCCTCAGGTGAAAGGCTGCGCTTGCTGCCAGCAACACGGCAACATCACACGTTTGCTGAATGCGCTGTAGCGAGTGTGTTCTATCTGCCTTGATAAAAGGGAAAAAGGAAAAGAGGTAGCAGAACTGCACTGGTCCTATTGATTAAAGTTCAAAGGAGCCTGAAAAGTTACTGATGAGATATATTTCAAGCATTTTCCCTTCCCTAGAGGTTTATTGGATATTAACTCAGGTGTCTACAGCAGCCTCACATTCAGCTCAGAAAAATTCACAGCTTAATCTTTCAGGAGGAAGAGGAATTAGCTATTGATTGGCAAGTAGTTTTCAGCTAAAATACCATTGTTGATCAACTAGTAGTAGCAACAGTGAAATGACCAGTTACTAATGGCTATAGAAGAATCTCAGTAGAGGGGTTAAGAGTATAGATTCTGAAGACCCAGCGAGTGTGACTCTCAGCCCTGTTCTTCACCAGCCTGGTAAAATCTTTCACCCCGACTCACCACATATAAAATGCTAAAGAACAGTGAAAATGAAAATGATCTCCTGTGTTCATCACAGCATTCCATAAATAATAAGAGAAACCTTTCCAATTGCCTTACCAACAATGTGCTTCATAAACATTGGCCTTATAGTAGAAACATGGCTGAGAGGAGCTCATCATGTTAAGGGAAATAAGCCAGGATCAGAAAGATAAACATTACATCTTTTCTTTAATCTGTACAATCTCAACTTATAAACAATAAAAGTTGAGGGGGAAGGGTGCAGGGACTTGGGAAGAGGAGGGGTATCAGCAGGAGGGAGAAAGAAGATGGAGTAATGGGGGTGAATAAGATGGAAGGCAATGGTGTGTATGTGTGAGACTATCACAGTGACACCCATTACTGTATACAACTGCTAGCTGCCAGTGCAGAGCGGAGTGGCAGCTTGGGCCACATTCTAGAGCAGCTACCAGGCTGCTCTAGAATCCAATCTTTAAAGCGTAGCTTTGACAACTACCACATTTTGAGGTCAAGGTGGCAGTAGAGTGCAGCACAAACCACACCTATGCAGTCCCCTTGTGACTGAAACATGACTTTCGTGGAACTAGCCTCCAAAGTGGAGCATGTCACAAAGGTGGCGGTATAACGTGTGGATTTTGAGAAAAATCAAAACATGTCTCAGTGACATGTATTTTTAGAGCACTAAAAAATGATCAAAATGGGCAGTTCTTGACTTAAAAGGATTAGCCGACATCTCTAGGTTTCTCTGGCTGCTAATAACAGGCTACCCCACTTTTACTCACAACACTGGACAGAGGGCCAGCCCTGTCACATCAAAAGCGGGTTGTGTCAGCAGCAGGCCAGGAAACACTTTCAAATCAGACACATAAGATTAGAACTCTGAACTGGAGTGTTGTGGGGCTTTTGAGAATCACCGCTTTTAAAAAATGTCAAGAGTTAGAGTTAGCAGCCAGCCACCTGCTAATGTCTGGAGATCCTTTTCTCCATCACAAATGGGTGGGAGATGTTCCCAGTATTCAGTGCCCAGACACCTGGCGTAGTCAGGAGCATCTGTTCATAGCTTCCCCTCTCCCATTAAAAACTCCTTAGAATTTTTCTGGTCTCAAATGTCCATGGTACCAAAGTCGGAAAATCCTGTGCTAGCAGAGATCATGAGTCAGTGTGGACTGAGGTGCTCACGGTTTCCTACTGTCCAGGAGGCCCTGTACAGGCATGGACTGCTGTGTCCTTAGTGTCTGTCATGGCACATCATACTTCACAGGGGCTCGGGGGCTAGTGGAGCAAATGCTCTACCTCACAGACAACGGCATAGGCTGTCATTGTTCTATATAGAACAAGCTACAAGGAACAAGTTCTTTGATATCAAAGCCATAAAGTAAGAGGAAAAGAAAAGAACTAGTTGACTATGACTGCCTATTCAGGCCGCAGCATAACAGACACCTCCAATACTCCTCCAGCCCACCATCTCTCCAGACTGACTGGCACCATACCCATGCGAGATGTAGTAGTTTCACCATTAAAATATGTGTAGGGCCTGGGGGTGTAGCTGTTCATAGAATGCCTGCCTAGCATGCATAGGCCCTGGGTTCCATCTCTAGTTCCCCATAAAATGATGGTACATGCTTGCAATCCTAGGAGGTAGTGACAAGGGGTCCACAATCCAAGGATATCCTTGGTTACACAGTGAGTTGAAGGGCAGCCTGGGCTATGTGGACTGTTACCTGAGACCCTGACTTAAAACAAACAAACAAAGCAACCCTAATATGCCTAGAATCCACTCACTTCTCTCACATTTAATGCTCCAGGCACAGTCAAGCCGCCAGCCTCATCTCTGATAGGTCATATCCTGTTTCTTATTTGATGTCTAACAACATTCTATAAACAGCAATCAGAGCATTGTTTTAAATGTAAAAAGCAGATTACTTCATGTCTGTATTCAAAATCCACTAAAACCTTCAGTGTGACTTCCAATGCCGTAGAAAGCCTGCCCCTGCCCATGTCTTTACAGTGAATATGGTGGGTGGCCGTTTTCCCCACTTAACAATCGTGTCCTTACAAAATTTCTGCACTGGTCTGGGGATGCTGTTCCTTCACAACCTTACATGGCTGGTAATTCTGCATCATTTACAAACCAGTTGAAAGGGAGCTCTTAAGAGAGAAGCTGATAGACCACGAACTGCCTTACCCACCTCTTATCAGGTAGGTCACACTCTTACCTCCTTTGGACTATGAGGTGCAAGAACTCATTCTTTGTCTATAATTATACGTTGTTGCCTTTGTCAGACCTTCCTCATCAGGTCAGCTCTGGGAAGTCCAAGAGTCAGTTTTCTACTGCTCCCCAGGCACAGTGTTAGGCATGGGGAAGGGGTCAATATGTGTCTACAGAGTGAACAAGATTCTGCGGATAAAGGGTCAGGTATGTAGATGAACTATTAAGGGGAAAGACAACATCTAAAAAGAAATAAGTATGAAATTGTCACTTCCAGAAGTTTCCTAGAATTTCCAAATTAAATTCCAAACTGCATGCTTTGTTTAACTAAGAGCAATTCAACATAAGAAAAATCACTAGAACAATAATGAAGTTGATAGTCCTCAACCAGGAGCTATAACTTAGAAATTAAACTAACACTGTTAGTGTAAATCTCCCATTCTTTTCATGAGAACCAAATTAAAGCTCATCCTAATATTTTAAAATCTCATACAAGAGACTGAAATAATGAAATGGAAGAACAATAAAATACTTTTAATGTTACTCAATATATAAACAGAGCTGTAATTTTGTAATTTTCCAAACATGGCTCAGCAGCGTGAATTGGCATGGTATAGAAAATAGAAACCAATTTAAGTCTGTTTGCCTTGCATAATTTTGTTACTATAAAAAAATTCAAGTCTTTAATGTTCACCAGAGTCTTTTTTTTTTTTTTTTTTGGTCTTTTCAAGACAGGGTCTTCCTGTAGTCCCAGCTGTCCTGGAACTCACTCTGTAGACCAGGCTGGCCTCGAACTCACAAAGATCCACCTGCCTCTGCCTCCCAAGTGCTAGGATTAAAGGCGTGCGCCACCACACCCGGCTCACAAGCAGTCTTTCAAACAACAACATTTGTGCTCCAGGCCTTTCGGAAATCAGGATACCTAAGTGTGACGTCGCTTTGGGAGCCATGCGTTTATCTGAATGCATGCAGCCATTCAGAAAAGAAGTCAGAGACATACTGGTGACGGTGGAGGGGGCGGCGGAGGCAGTCACACAGAACCAAGGAGAGTCAGGCTAAGGCCAGCGCCTGAGGATGCAGCGCATGGGCTTCTCTGGCTCCGCCTCCTGCTAGCCTCCCCGGCTCCCACCTCATCCCCCAGTCTTCAGCTCTTCTCAACTTCTCATAGGTTGGGGTATCTCTGGCTTTATGACAAATATCAGCACAGTGCAGAAGAACTTTCTGCAATGCTGGAAATAATCAAATTCTGTCCTACCTAATGTCTCTGCATTTGGAGAGCTGAGTATTTGATTTTAGTTGTTTCATTTTACCTAGGAGGCCCACATTAGGAGCTATCCTAAGGCCAGCACTAGTCCTTTGTTATTGATCTAATCAACTTCTGCTTATCTATCAGAGCCCAACTCCATCGTCCTTTCCTCCAGAGTCCCCATCCTATTCCTGTTCTTCCAAGGCAAGTTGTACATGGCATCTGTCTGCCATCTATCACTACAGTGTTAAATGGTTTTATGGTGTGTTGGTCCTCCCTACTAGATTGAGACCGGAAGGCAGGACTCTTTCGTCTATAATCCTTAGTTCAGTGCTTGGCACATGAGAATTGTTGGACAAACATTTGCTGGATGCTCAAGTGAAATAGTGAAGCCATCTTCAGCAGTGAACAAATAGAGGTCCAAATCCTCAGGAAAATGTTTCTCTAGGGAAGAATTTATGGTCTTTGTACAAGAAGTTGCAAACTAGACAGGCTTGTCTTCCGGCCTGGTGGTATTCTTCCATTTTGACTCATTTTCTTTCTTTCTTTCCTTTCTTTCTTTCTTTCTTTCTTTCTTTCTTTCTTTCTTTCTTTCTTTCTTTCTTTCTTTTTTTCTTTCTTTCTTTCCTTCCTTCCTTCCTTCCTTCCTTCCTTCCTTCCTTCCTTCCTTCTTTCTTTCTTTCTTTCTTTCTTTCTTTCTTTCTTTCTTTCTTTCTTTCTTTCTTTCTTTCTTTCTTTCTTGTTTCTTCCTTTTTTAAAAGAGGAACCAAATGTTTCATTTCATTTTATTTCAAATAACCTCAGTTGGAAATTGCTTTCCAGCATCAGAGGCAGACTCCCAGCCTTTGTAGGAACGATGATGAGACCTGTCAGTCTCAGTTCCACATCCAGGACAGGCAACCACAGAGCAGAAGGGAGACACAGTTGCTCCTCTTAGATAATCAATACCAATGGCATTTTCTTCTTTTATCTGACTCTCAGCTCACTTCAGTTATTTCTGGGCTTTGTCTTTCTCTTGCAGCCATTTCACTGTACAATGCCAGACAGGGAATGAAGAGCCAGAAAGATTGAGTTCATCCACTTATCTCTCATTCACAATAGTGAACTTACAACAGTAACATGATAGCAACAATGGTGACAATAATAATTGCTGGTACCATAGAATGAGAATCCCAGGTCAGGTATCCCACTAGGCAATGGACACGTATTGTCAGATGGGATCTTCCACAAACTGAAAATCATCCTAAACTCATTCAGTTAATAAGAGCCTGAGATTACGAGAGGCATCTCTGAGCATGGCAGAAGTGTCTGCCCCTACACCTGCTGTTTCCAGAGGCTTCCTTTCCCGTCTCTCCATTATGAAGCCATAACTTCTGACTTCTCCACAGCCCTGCTGGCCTGAAGTCTGACCCAAAGTGTAATTTAAAGCAAGGCCTTAGGCAAATGGCAAAACCATCTTATCTTTTGTTTCTCTCTTAACAGTGAACTTCAGAAATCAGAAGTGGGGTTATCTCCAGGAGCTCATGCGAGCGAGCACAGGTGATGATGTGGTTGAGATGCAAAACTTAGCACACCCTCTCACAAATGGAGAGTAATCTCATCTGAGAGGGCAGAGGTGGTTGGGAGAAACCTGGCAAACTTGGAGCAGGCAGGTGGGGGAAAAGGTTTATTTAATCTATTAAAGAAAACAATGGCCTGATGGCTTCTGCTAGTACCCAGCCTCTGCAGCGCTCCTTTTGGGAGAGAACATCTTAGTAGAATTGTTAAAAAAAATCTGAAGATTGTTGTAGCTTTGTGACAATATGATACCATGCAAAAGACAGAGGTCAGTGGAGAGCTTAAGAATCAGATACTGTGGGCCCACATTCTCGGCCAGGCGAGGGACTGGAAAACGCTTTTCTAGAAAGATCTAGTTACTAGAGGTCAAGATGGCTTACTCAGTAAGTGCTTGTCTTGCATGCACAAGGACAGGAGTTCGATTCCCAGAACTCATGTACAAAAAGTCAGGCACGGTGGTATGTGCTTTTAATCCCAGCGCCAGGAAAGGGGGAAACAGGCAGATCCCTGGGTCATGCTGGCTGGCTGGCCTAGCTTCCTAGGCAAGTTTCAGGCCAGTGAGCTATCTTGACTTAAAACAGATGGATGGTGCCTGAGAAAAGATGCCCAAAATTGATCACGGGTCTCCACACACATGTCCCCAAATGTGCACTACCATCCTCACCCCCTGACACAAAGTCAAAGATTTTAAGTTTTGTAGGCCATGTGTAAACATATTATCATGACTCTGGCCCAGCAAAACTTCACTGCAAAACCAGACCTGGCTCCCAGGCATAAATCCATGACCATGGCACCCTGGAGGTCTCTGAGGGACCCTGGGCAAATGGGTGATTATTTTTGACAGATTCTCCAAAACTAACGAAAACTGAGAGGTTTTGGAGGAGAAAAAGAAAGATCCCATGCATTGTTGAATGGTGCTAAAATAAACCCCTTCCAGCAGGCACCACTGGTAAGAAGGCTGAACAAAAAGAGGATTCATTTGGAAGTTCTAGAGAGATGTTAGAGATGGGGTAGGTTAAATCTGGAAGAATCCTTCTCCAGTTCAACAGTATGAATACAAAATCTCAACTGAATCAATGGATGCAAGTTCTGAATTGATATTTCCCCCAAAGAGGTAAGAAAAATATCCAGTATCATAAGCTATTAGGGATAGAAACGCCAATAAAAATCACAAGACAGCGCTTCCCAGATACCAGGATAATTCTAAAGTACTTCTTATGAGGATGCAGAGAAACTAGAGCTACTGGTGGAAACGTAAAATGGTGTGGCTACTTTGGAAAAGGAGCTTGGCAGAAGCTCCAGAAATTAAAAAGGGAGTTGTCATATGATATAGTATATATTCAAGGAAAATGAAAGTACATCCTGACATGTTTATACATGGATACTGGTATTCCTAGCAGAATTATTAATAAGAAACCAAACAAGTCAAATTTCTATCTTAATGAACAGGCATTGAGCCATACAGGAAGAATATGATTCGGTAACACAAAGAAAGGTTTTTGTACATCAAAAGAAACAACAACAAAAAAAGAAAAGACAATGTATAGAATGGGAAAATATTTACAATATGCCTACAATATATTCAAGATATCTAAGAAGTTTAATAGCAAAATAATAGTAACCTAAAATTTGAAGATGGCTAAATAATTTTTCAGTATTGGAGAGAGAAACCAAAGCCTTTTGTACGCCAGTTAATGTTCTACCACTGAGCTACATTCCCAGACATTTTTTTCAAAGAAGCAATACAAAATAGCCATGCGGTTTATGATAAAATGCTCAACATCATTAATCATCAGAAGAGTGCAAATAAACAGCCTGCAATATCATCTCCCACTTGTTAGATAGGTATCATAAAAAGTCAAAACCTCCTATTCTCTGCTCTAACCCCGGCTCAATTTCATGTTACACACACACACACACACACACACACACACACCCCAGAGGAAGAAAATTTTCTCTTGAGAGTTGAATGATACATTATCTATAGGTATAACAATAAATCATTGGGGGTCAGTTGAATAGTATATCTATTTAGCAGAAGAGTAGCATTAGGCTCTCCCATGTAGAGGTTTCTTAAATTGGGGCCTAACGCAATCCTAACATTAAATGCAAAATTTACCCTATATAATTTTTTTTAAAAAAGTTCCTCACTAATTGTGGGAAGGGTTTTCAAAGGATTATGTAACCCCAAATGCATAAAGGACCATACATGAAGCATGAGCAAAAATTAAAGACACTGAAGTTTCCTTGCTAAATGAGACAAGTTCACAGCACTTGCTGGGAGTCTCTGCCTAGAAATGCAGTTACTGAGAGACAGAGTTACAGATTTGTCAGTTCGCTTCCATGGTTTCCCTGCCTTGTTACTTTCATGTCCAATTAATTAGTCTCTTAATATTTTCATCCAAAAATACAATTCTAAAAATATTACAACTGTCCTTAGTACAATCTCTCTTCCTTTAGAAATATACTATTGTTGTCACTTTGAAAACTGTAAATAGTACTCAAGATGTTATTTAGTTTTAAGTTTGTGCCAACTAATTTAGTGGAAATGTCTACTTTTGGAAATAGTAGGGAGCTCACTCTCCATCTGGTGTGTTTCCTTTTATCTTCCATTCTCAGTGAATTTTAAAAGTCAACTGCAGTGTAAATATCCTTTCTGCTATGCTAATGTGGCCTCCCCATGGAAATCAAAGGGAAGGAGTCCTCAGGGCAAGTGGTTCTTTCTCAATTGAACTATTTACAGTGATAGCACTACAAAGATCCAGAGGCAAAAGCAGGCTTAGAGGTGACAGATGAACACCTTTCAGATGGAATATAGGGAAACTGGCCCCAGACAAAAAGAACAGCCATCAGCTCATCAGCCACAGACCCCAGATTTGAGCCTTTCTGATGCCCCATTACCAAGCGGTCACTTCACTCTCTGACCTGCAAAGGGCTCCATTAGAGTCTGCTACCCTGTCTGATGTGGTGCTCTCTACCTTCCAGCACAGCACAGTCACTGGCACTCATGCCTCACTCCAGCGAGGCAGACTAACATTCTTAAAGTACTAACTTGAGTGTTATGTCCTTGTTGACCCTCTTGTGGCTAAAGGAGGTAAATCCACTGCCTAGCCCCAGGCTTTAGCACTGAAGTAGCTTCCAAGTTCAAGAGGCACTGACTCAATGTGAGAAAGAAAGGATTCATGCAGGGGTAGCAGCGGAGTAGAATACTTCTACTTATTCACAGCAAAAATGCCAGAGAAGAGAGAGAATTAGGAGAGGTGAAGTGAGAGGGAGAAGTCTAGGAGGCTGGGGGGGACTGAGTTTATGTGTGTAGATGTGTAGACAGGTGCGTGTGTGTGTGTGTGTGTGTTTGTGTGTGTGTGTGTGTGTGTGTGTGCATTAGGGGAGTGTGCTTCCCCTGGCCCTTTCTAAAGCCAGGCTACATCTTCAGTCTGATGATTATATTAATGCTCTATTTATTGTTGCAAGAAATTTCCAGAAACTGAGGGGTGTGAAAGACAGATTTATTACCAGACAGCCATAGGTCAGAAGTCTAAGATGGGCCAGAAGTCTCCACAGGGTAAAATTCAAGGTGTTGCCAGTCTATATTTCTTTTTGGAAGCTCTAATGATAAATCTGATTGGTTCTGTTTTTTTTGTTTTTTTTTGTTGTTGTTGTTGTTAGTCTATCTTAGTTTCTAAAGGATTCCTATATTCCTTGGCTTGGAGTTCACTTCCCATATTCAAAGTCAACAGTGACCAGATGAGTTTTTCTCAGGTGCTGGCACTTTAATCCTAATTATTTTGCTTTGCTCTTTTATATGCAAAGCCTCCTGTGATGATGATGCTAGGTCCACCAGGCTGATCTAGGGTAACTTCTCATTATCTCCCAGTCACCTGATTAGCATCTTCATCAACGGCTGCCACCTTGATTCTTCTTTGCCTTGTAACATGTTTATGGGTCTTAGAGATCAGTAACTAGGCACACTGAGGGAGTCTTTATTTCCTCTTCCCCAGGTGATATGCTGTAATGTGTCATTTGAAATTGGGGATGTAAAAGAAGAGTACTTTTTTTTTTTTTTTTTTGGTCTTTTCGAGACAGGGTCTCCCTATAGTCCTAACTGTCCTGGAGACAGGACACTCTGTAGACCAGGCTGGCCTTGAACTCACAAAGATCTCCTGCCTCTTCCTCCCAAGTGCTAGGATTAAAGGCATGCGCCACCCCACCCAGCTAAGAAGAGTACTTTCAACTCTGATTATTCCCCTGGAGAATTCTGACAGTACATAGCGTTGTAAAAAGAATGATTAAAAACTATAGTAATTCTTGAAAAGACCAAAAAAAGCAACAAAACAAAACTATAGCAATTGCATGACTATCTATTGGGGATGTGGGAAGGCTAAATAGCCTGAGGTCTTAGAAAAATGTAGAAGGACACTCTTTCTGAATTCATGAAATCAACAAAAAGCTGGAAAAGACAACAGAGTAAATGCCCCGATTCATGCACTTGTCTCACCACATGATACCACAGCCATGGACACCGTGCTGGATATAGAAAGTCCAAATCTTCATTCCCCAAAGGATGACAGCCTTTACCATACAGACAGAGGTGCAGAAGACCACACAGTGAGGTCAGTGATGTCACACTTGCCAAGGAATCAACAGTGGAGAACCATGCCATCCCTCTCCACCCCATGACACATGCTGCTCAGGAAAGGCCTGGGAGACAGAATCCTGGGTGCAGGGCTAGAAGTCGGGAAAGGATTTAACTACAGACCTGAACTCAGAGGCTACGATAACCTTGCTGAGCAAAGCTTGACCCTAGAGCAATGAAATGGCTTGCTATCACCACCAGACACTAAATTTTGGGGAATGAAAAACATTTCACTATTTTGTTTAGTCACCTGCTGACTAGGAAATTAACACACTTTATATAGGCTGCTCAACCTCCACACAGTCATGGGAAGAGCTGATGTGGTGACTGACAGGGCCAGAGGCAAGACCAAGTGAATGTGAGCAACAGGCTGCAGAGTGTCACATGTGTCAGTGTCTGTAATGTCTATTTTCTAGGCTTCAGGAAAAAAAATCTAATCTCATATATATATATATATATATATATATTATCATGGAGATATATATACATCTTTATATATATTTATTTTATTTATAGAAATATATATTTTATGTTATTATCAGGGAGATTATATATATACATATATATGTATGTATACATATATATGTATATATACATATATGTATATGTATATATATACATATATATATACATGTATATACGTATATATGTACATATATACATATATACGTATATATGTATATATACACATACGTATATATGTATATACATGTATATATATACATATATACATATATGTATGTATATATACATACATATATGTATATATGTAAATACATATGTGTATATATATATAATCTCCCTGGTAATAACATAAAAAGCAGAAATCCCCAAAAGTCCAACTGTTTTAAGTATTTCAGCTTAGGCCATAGGTCACATGTAAGTATTTCTAGGGGTTCCTCATCCAAATTAAAGTCAGTTTATTTTATTGTGACCTTTAAACAACTGCCATAAATGTTGGTCTCTACCTGTAATTGAAAAAGAACACAGGTGTCTACATTTTGAGAAAATGAACCCTCTGATTTTTTATAATACAGAACCACTGATGTTCATTTTAAAAATTTGGGAACTATCAACCAGAACACAGCAAAACACGGGGATAATTGGTTACTCTGGTTTCGGCTATATCCGTTTCAGTAACAATGTGCTTCTGCTCTATGTGCTAGTGGTGTGTGCCCTTTCACCCAGAAGTATAGCTCAAAATTTTAGATCATAGTTATTTTAAAGAGCTCATTTAATGGCTAAATACCTGAATATATGTCATTAAAACATATTCCTCTATAATTGGTTGCTTTAATTACTCCCAGGTTTACATTGTTCAAAATAATTAGGTCAGTTATACAAGTTTTATAGACATACACCTGTGGGATATAGACATTCATTTTGGGGTAACATGGAAACTATGACACAGGCAGAGCAGTTTGGAGCCTGGAGGGGGTAACAAAGACATGCCTGTCATTGGCTTGGCAGGGTGTAGACACAATTCTAAACAGGAAAGTGTATATGGATTGGTCTATATTAGAGAGTGTTTGTGGGATTCTGGGTGGAGCCACTTACCCAATTACTTTTCAGGTAGAGCCCGTAAACAATGGGCACAGAGTCTTTGTGGTTTGGTTTTAGAGCTAAAGAGTCTCACTCATCTCTAGAGAAAGGCCTGGTGCTCCAGCTTTAAAATGCCATTCACTTCTAGAAGGCTTTGTTAACTTGAAAAATATGTTGTCATCTTCTGAAGGTTAACATTGTGAACTGCTGTTGCTATAATTGAGGTACAAGTTTTTTCTTGAAAAGCTTTGACAGAAAAAATGGCAATATGGGAACGGGGTGGGGGTTGGGGGTGGGGTGGGCCTTGCTGTTGATAAACTAAAGCCAAGGTGCTGAGGAATGGGAATGAGAAAACAAAGACTGGGGAAGTGACAGGTCGAGTTCAACTATCATTTCCGGAGAACCTGTACTATGAGATGGTGGAGTTTGCTGGGTGTCAGGAGGTTGAGGGGAGAAAGGTGAATAAAATATTTCTAAGAGTTCATGGAGGTAGAAAGTGAAAGGGGAGCCAGGCCGCATGCAGCCAGACGCCCTGCATAGGAATGAAGGTCTCTTTTATAATCCCTGTGTATCCTAAGAAAAGTTAGCAAGCCTCTCTGTTCCTCAGTTTCTGTGCTTGGTAGAAGTATCCATAACTCAATTTCTTGGATTTATTTTTATTTTATATGTATGTTAGTACGCCCTGTTGTGCAGTACCTGTGAAGAACAGAAGAGAGAGTCAAGTCCCCTGGAATTGAAGTTACAGATTGTTGTTAGCCCCCATGTGGGTGCTGGGATTAGAACTCAGATCTTCTGCCAGAGCACCAGTACTCTTATTTATTTATTTATTTATTTATTTATTTATTTATTTATTTATTTATTTATTTATTATGTGTATGAATGTATTGTCTGCATGGAGGTCTGTGCACCCGTGTCGTGCAATGCCGCGGAGGTCAGAAGAGGGCGTCGGATTCCCCTGGAACTGGAGTTCTCCTGGAATTGGAGTTACAGACGGTTCTCAGCCGCCATGAGGGTGCTGGGGATGGAACCTGGGTCTTCTGCAAGAGCAGTCAGTGCTCTTAACCGCTAGGCTATCTCTCCAGCCCCATCTTTTTTTTTTTTTTTTTTTAAGAATGTATTGCTTTCCCCTATTTTTTCTTATTTTATTTATTTATTTTATGTGTATGAATGTACTGTCTGCATGTAGGTCTATGCACCCGTGTCGTGCAATGCCGCGGAGGTCAGAAGAGGGTGTCGGATTCCCCTGGAACTGGAGTTCTCCTGGAATCAGAGTTACGGACGTTTCTCGGCCGCCATTTGGGTGCTGGGGATCGAACCTGGGTCCTCTGCAAGAGCAGTTGGCGCTCTTAACCTCTAGGCCATCTCTCCAGCCCCAGCACCAGTACTCTTAACTGCTGAGCCACCTCTCCAGCCACCCCCAAAGTAAACATAACTTAATGCCCTATTTGACACCCTACTGGATGTACTAACTTAGCAGCTAGCTAACATCAAAATCACACATCTCTCCATCTCAGAGCATTGCTGATTGATGACAGTCCTTCCTCTGAGCTCCTTGATATCTAATTTGGCCTCACTCCATGAATAGGTGAACATCCGTCCTGAGCTCCTGAAGTTCCCAATTTTGAGAGAAGACCTGAAAGAAGAAACAGTTCCTATATCATAGGGAGAGAAAGACTCAGCAGGTGGAAGGGAAATAACTTAATTAAAGCACAAGTTGAGTTGCTTTCATCAGGTTGCAAAAACTCAATTGAACCTCAGTTGGTCTTTAGATCAACGGATATGGCCAAGATTGCCAAAGAAAAACCAGCACAAAGCTCACACAGATATTTAACACAACCATGCAACGTCCTTCTAATCATGCTGAAGAGTTTTCTAGGAAGAAACCAAAATCTTCCAGGAAGAAATGTGGTAGAGCAAGGCTGGAGTTCTGTGTAAAGGGAATATTCTATGAGTTCCTTAGTTACTACTAATGTAAGAAGGATTTCCAACAGGCAGCTGGCCTAGAATATATTTATGTCCACTGAGAGTTGTAAGCAAGGGCTGTTACTTTTAGAAAAAAAAATAAGGCAGCGATTACCTTTTAAATATTTTAGTGTATTATCATGACATGAATACACTATCAGGCATGCAAAAGTATTTAAGAAGTTCAGTGCACAAAATCAGCTTCGAAAAAATGACCTTGGGAATTGCAGAAGCTAGGCTGGAGTGTGTGGATGATTTTCTTGTGTTTAAGCAAAACTATAAAGAAGAGTTATAATAAAGTTCCTTAGCTGGGAAACTCGTGGGCCATATCCTAAAAACAGAAAAAAATGTTAACTTAGGAAAGTGCCATTTTCTTTCACTCTAAGTATTACATATTTACTCAGCATTAGTATGTCAAGACTTGTAGGATTTAGTAGATATCGAGGGTGGTGTGCATATGTGCGTGTGTATGTGTGTGTGTGTATACATTATGTAAATTTCTCTAACATGGAAAAGAGATCAAAAGACAGATTTAGCACCAGAAATCACAGCCTCCAAGAAAACTCTTATCTCCTAAGCTTTGAGTTTTCCATGAAAATGAAGATTAAAACAAATGGATGTTAGAAAGAGCAAAGGTTTTGGTATAAACAAGCTTTACCATTAAGGTCTTAAGGCACACGCCTACCTGTGCGAAGGTAAATTCAATTAAACTTACCCTGCTCTGTTTGTAAAGATTAAGGTAACGTATGGAAAGCGCTGAACATAGAGTCTAGCCCATTGTGGTCTCATTATACAATAATAATTTCATTATTTTTCACTAGTTTTTTGGGGGGACAAAGTCCAAGAACTAGAATGGTTTATAATTTTGTTCACCTAATCCAGAAGCATAATGCTACTGGACTTTCTTTCTCCTAATTTAAGTAAATCTCATGAAAGACACTGACACATAAACAGTAAGCTGAATATTAGAGAATCTGAAATAAGTAAATATGTTAGTCCAATGTATATAACTTAGAACTATACATGTACAGAAGACTTTCTTTGATTTCTTCCTTAGAAAATAATATCTGGCATCTCTCAGTATATTCTTCTATGTTGGGGGTAGGAGTTGTAGGTCACACCAATTGCCAGAAAACACCACTTGCCAGTATGTGGAAACAATTTGAAAATCCTAGAATAAAATCATAAGTCAGAGTATCCTCTTTTCAGAAAAGATTTCCTCATCATGTCTAAATGTCACCATCAAGTGGGCTGCCTACTTATGACTGCTTAAAAGTTTAATGTGCTCATAAACTACAGAGCAATTGTCTTTGAAGTCTCTTGTTCCACATACATGTGGTTCTTTGCCTTTAGAAAACTTCCTGAACTCTACAAGGTGACCTCTGACCAGCCACCAACCCTAGCTCTTTCTGATTGCTTACGTACTCTACTTTCCTTCAAAATCTGAAGGAGCCCTAGTGAGGGACCGATGAGCCCACCCATTAGGAGGGCAATGGCCTGCAGAAATCATGGCCCAAACACTGGCTTTTCTGTCCTCTAAAATTCATGGATTATCATATCTTGAGTGTCTCTAGTGATCATAGCAGCAAACAGAAAGGAAGTGGGACTTCTATGTAGCAATTTGACTGGTAATTCCTGAAGTCATTTCATTAAAAGAAAATTCAACAAGATCTTCAATAGGAGACAAAAGACCCTAACTCAATTGTTTGACGGACCTAAACACTTGGTTATTTTTATGTTTTTGTGGGTCATGAAAAAATGAATTATTACTGTGTTTTGGATTTAGATAGCCAGGATAAAAAAATTGGGAAATTTTCATATAAAGTTATGTTTTTTGAAAACAAAATTCTCTGGATTTAAAGAACTCTGGAAAAATACTATTTAGTTTGGTGTGCATTCAGCACTTGTGGCTAATGTGAATTGGTATGTATTGGAAATGTAAAATATACCCTGGGCTTCGAAGATAATATAAATATCTCATTAGTAATATTTTATATTACTTACATGCAAAAATAATAATGTCCTGAGGGTACTTGGCTAAAAATTCCATTACTAAATTTAAGTTCACTTGTTTCTTTTTATAGGTCTTAATATGCCTACAGAGTATTTTAAATAAAACACATAACTAGACAGACTTCTTTTGGAGAGCATTGCTTGGGGACACAGTGTTCAAGCAGAGACTGGGAACAACAGTGGTGGATCTCACCTACTGATAACAAAAACAAAAACCTCAAAGACCTTGTGATGCTGGAACGTGACACCTGATTTTCAAAGATGAATCTTCTTCCAAGTAGAGAGGTAATGGGACTTATTATAAAGCTTCTTTGACGTATATAATTGGTTTGCCTAAAGACTGACAGATGATAATGAACAAGTGAAATATTTTTAAATATTTAGAATTTAAGGACTGCATTTCTTTTTGTTTTCTTCCCTAACTTTTGCTCATTTTCTTTTTTTTTTTTTTAATTAATTTTATTTATTTCTGTATGTGTACGAATGTACTGTCTGCATGCAAGTCTGTGCACCCGTGTCGTGCAATGCCGTGGAGGTCAGAAGTGGGCGTCGGATTCCCCTGGAGCTGGAGTTCTCCTGGAATTGGAGTTTCAGACGGCTCTCGGCCGCCATGTGAGTGCTGGGGATCGAACCCGGGTCCTCTGCAAGAGCGGTCGGCGCTCTTAACCGCTAGGCCATCTCTCCAGAGATGAGGTCAAATACTTGGGATCTTTTCTCTCTGAAGCCACAGTAATTTCCGCTGACGAAAAGGCACCAATGCTTAATTCATATTGGTCTTTCCCTTGGTTCATTTACCTATTTATGCCCATGACTTATTGGTATAGTAATGTTTTGTCTTATATATAGGTGCTAAATTTTCAATCCTCTCAATAGCATAGAAACAAAAAAATTTTTGAGATCTTGATGGTTTACTTTATTGGATCACAGATTTTGAAAACTGTCAAAATCCTTAATCTGAAGCATTAACCTAGTAAGAGTACGTCAGAAGCATTGACTATAAATCAAATTAAGATTTCCAGTATAGCTTTTTGGCTGGAGCCACCATCTTCCAGCAATTCACCAAAATGACAAACACAAAAGGAAAGAGGAGAAGCCCCTGCTGGATGTTCTCTAGGCCCTTTAGAAAACATAATGTTGTTCCTTTGGCCACATATATGCGAATCTACTAGAAGGATGATGTTGTAGACATTAATAGAATGGGTACTGCTCAAAAAGAAATGCCCCATAAATGTTACCATGACAAAACCTGGACTGTGTACAACGTCACCCAGCATGCTGTAGGCACTGTGGTAAACAAGGAAGTTAAGGCCAATGCCAAGATTATTACTGGGCATACTGAGCATATTAAGCACTCTAAGAGCCCAGACAGCTTCCTGAAACGTGTGAGGATAAATAACCAGAAAAAAAAAAAGAAGCCAAAGCCGGGCGTGGTGTCGCACGCCTTTAATCCTAGCGCTTGGGAGGCAGAGGCAGGCGGATCTTTGTGAGGAACCTGGGTTCCCTTTAGGCATCGGGTTGCCCCGCCCGGAGACAGACGGGTTGTGAGAACTCATAGAAAGGAGTCCCTGTGCATTCATGGCTGCATGTTATAGTATTTTCGTTTTAAACATTGCTTGTTGTCCATTTAAACACTGTTGTCCATGTTTCAGCAAAGCCATCACAGTATGATTAAGAATCAGCCTATGAGAAGCAGGAAGACAAAGGGACCCCAGGAACAGGAATATCTCACAGCATTCATTTTCTGTCTTCACCAGCAAGCACCTTCTACCTTTCTGGTGAAATATGTTTAGAGAGAGAATTTACCCTGCAGGTCAGATGGGATTCTATAACACAGGAATTCATTCAGGAAATGATCAGAGCAGTTTAATGAAGTGGTTTTACTAGAACACTTGACATAGAGAGACACATGATTCACCTTTTATTTCTTGCTTCTGTCTCACTAACAAACAACTGAACATATTCAAACGACATAGGTGAGAAATTCTGAAAAAATCAATGAACCTAGTGTGCCATCTCTTAAAACAAGTTCTAAGTAAAACAACACAGAAGCCGCATCTTTTGGTGTGGAGCACATTCTGTAGGCATTTGAACTTCATCGAACACTTTCTACCTTCTTTTATTGATTTGTTTCTTTTCGAGACAGGGTCTTGCTGTAGCCCCAGCTATCCTGGAACTCACTCTGTAGACCAGGCTGGACTTGAACTCACAAAGATCATTTCCTTCTGCCTCCCAAGTGCTAGGATTAAAAGTGTGTGCCACCACACCCGGCATTGTTTCTTTACCACACAGTGAACTATTGTTTGTTCTTGGACATCATCAAACCATCATTACCATTATCATAGATAGCTTTCGACACCACTACTAAGCTTCATAAATGCCATGTAACATGTACTGCCCACTCTCTATCTATTTCTATAGGAAAAAAAATGAGTAGAAGTCATTTTTACCTGATAAACATCTCTCTGCTAATTTTACTTTCTTCTCCTATGAGGGATTACAGAGATTTAACTAGGTAATAATGTGGGACAGGAAAGGGAAATCCAGTTCTCTCACCATTAAGTTTATTAACTAAAAAGCATTCAAAGATAAGATAGGAAGCACAGGAGGTCACAGCATTAAATGAGCATGACTATGGACCTATCGTATCTAGATCCTTTGACTTAAAAGACCCAATGAATGCAGAAAACCCATAAAGTTACAATATTAATCTGAACAAAGGGTATCCATGTTTTAATTCTGAAATTCTCATGCACTCAGAAACTTAAGGAGGAGACCAGTGAACTCAGAGGGAAAAAAGCTAATTAACTGTCTCATTGAAACATTCCTTCCCTTTTGGAAAGTCAACTAGGGATCCATGGAATTTGAGTTCACTGTCAAATGGTGTGTGAAAGAGATCCAAGTTCAACAATAAATATCATCAGCAATATAATGGTTCTCTTTAGCCCCCAGGGCCAAAACGACCTGTGTTTTAGTAAATTGATTTTGTCCACGCATTGTGTTAAGCCAAGCGACTGCTTCCTATGGCATGCTTCAACCCATGGTTGCTCTGTCTATGAAGTTCATAGCTGGATTTGTCCAATTGCTGATTGCTATTTCCTTTTGCTTTAATAACAGGCATTTCTTTTTTTATCAACGATGGGTTTTACATGTATTGTACAATCACAACCATTCAATGTCATCCATAAACATTTGATGAATGGATCTATCCAGTCATAAGAGTTGCTTCTCTGAGACACAGTTAGGGTAAGTCTCACTGAGTTAATAAACAATGGGCCCGTCCCTCCTCCACATTAACTGTACATGCTCTTTGATCCAAGAAACCATTTGTGTTATTATCATAAACTTCATCAACTTGTTGAGATAATAGAGGTCCACTAGAGTTCAGAGAAAGCCTCACATAATTCATGGAAGCTTAATGAACACAGACATAGAAAGAGTGTGTGAGCTACAGATAAATATCTGCATGGAGAACCATAACTAGGGGGCTGTAAAACAGACTGTTTCTGAAAGGGTGGAGTTACACTCAGGTTTGGGAGAAGAGTGAGGCTTATCATCTGAAGCATGGCGGGGGGACAGAGCGAATATAATATATAAGGACAAGTCCAAGACATCAAGCAGGAGAAAGAACAGGTGAAGATAAACTCAGAGATAAGAGTCAAAGTTAGAACGAAAGAAGAGAGCTTCTCAAGCAGGCTTTCAGCAAACCTCACATCTATATTTGTTATGGGGAGACAAATCTAGGTTTCCAGGAGGCAAGTTACTTATCATCCTTGACATATGTCTACCAGACCTGTTTAGCAGCCAGACAAGGTTTGTAATTGCTTCTCCAAGCCTTTCCGGTGTGTCACAATTTTCAGCCTTCTGCACATTGACTTCTGACCAAAAGATTCTATTCTATCAATGCCCTATTAAATTAACCTCAGATAGCTGATAGGACTATGTTCCATTCTCATCCAGTATAGTTATGAGTTAATGAATCAACTCTCTCAGAGCAAGATACACTCTCCTTTTAAATTACGTTGCAGCTTGTAAGGGATTTCAAGTTCTTCAAGAACAGCTCTTATTTTGTCAGTTGTGCAACCATTTAACAAATATTCCCGAGGAGCTACCTTTTATTTTATTAGCAAACAGATACCTTGCTCTTCAAGGGCCTTATTAATGCATTCAGGGATGCAGATACTGAATATAAACTAATAAATTATCCTGAGTGAGATGTTATGAATGAAACTAAATTGTCAGTAATAGGTAAGAGTAAGTTACTGTGGGAAGGAGACAGAAGGATGGGTTGGCTGTTTCACATAGATCAAAAGAAGGCACAGGAAGGCTCTTTTCAGGAGGTACCTTGAACACTATAGATTTTGGTTTAAAATTATTAAAGCGCTATAAATCTACAGGCAAGGGGGGGACAGATGATAGAATTGTAGGCAACACAGCACCACATGTTACAGACGCGCTAAGGTGGGAATCAAAGTGATAGGTTTGGTACAAAGCATGGCTGATGAGCGAACTTGACGATTAGTTGGAGCGACAGAAAGGGGGCAGGAGGATCTCACCAAAATTGGAACTGAACTTCTCTTTTTAATTTTTTTTTCTTCACTCTTCTCTCATATCTCCTGTTCAGTTCCTTTTTTAAAACTTTAAACCTCTGGAAGAGGAAAGTGAAGGGCTAAGGAACGAGAAGATGTCAAGAAAGATGGGACACAACAACCCTTACCCATGCTCATGGATGGGGAAATATAATATAGTAGAACAAGTGTCCATTATACCCAAACTCGTGACAGATTTAATTCAATCCCAAATAAAATCCCCAAGAGCTTTCTGCACAGGCGGAGGCCTTGGTTTAAAAAAATCCTCTTTAATTCACTGGAAAAACCAAAGAACCTGAATAGCCAAAGAAACCTGAGCACACAAAAAGAATACAAAGGGGGGGATCTCTCACACCGGGCCTTCCAAACTATACTGCAGGGGCTGATCGAGTCAAAAAAAACCAGCTTGGTACTGGCAACACAAACAGACCAGTTGAACCCAGAAGAATAAAACTGAGATTTACAACAACCTGACACATTACAAATTCAAAGCCACCTTATATTTGATTTAAAGGGGGCCAAGGGAGAGACTACAAATGGGGAAATAAAGGACAGCATCATTCAGCAAAAAGTGGTGGTGTCAAAAACTGGATACCAGCCTGTAGAAGAATGACAATTAAAAACCCCTACCTCTTTGCGCCTGTACAAAAAAAGTCAAATCAGATGGACCAAGACCTTAACGTGAACACCCAAACACTCTGGAGGTTAACATAGGAACGAAGACAGTTGTTGGCAGGCAGACTACAAGGAGACCATAGGCTAGGGAAAGGACTTCCCTAAATAGTCCTAGTTAGTTCACAAGAAAGAAAAATAAGGATCGACAGTTGACAAATGGGGACCTCATTAAACTTCAAAAGCTTTCTGTACATCAAAACGAAACAATAGGGTAAGGAAAAAGGAGAAAAACCCCACCAGGGTGGGAGGAAAACCTTTCTACAGCAGTTTACTCTTGTCCCCAAGGCATTTAACTTCCAGGGGTATACACAACTACTCCAAAAAAAAGCCCAGAAGAAAAAAAAAAAACCATCAAAGAACGATGGAGGCAGCAAAGAAACGAAAGAGAGGACTTCACAGAGAGGACTCCAGATTGGTTAGACTAAAGACATCTTTAAAATTTGTTCAATGTCACTAAAATTAGGGGGGAAATGCAAATTAAGGACCACTCTCAGATACAATCTCAACGCCAGATAAGACGTTGGCCAGGGATCAATGACGATCAGAACAAAAATGGGGACACCAGGCTGGGGAGGGTGGGGGGGGAAAGGGGACACTCATCCCTTGCTGGTGGAACTGTAAACTTGTACAGCTCTGGACAAGGCAGTTGTGGAGCACCCGTGGTGAGATCTCCCAGGAGCGGGCCAGCGCCCCAGGCATACCATGCCGGGGGTCTCGACTTCAACGCAGACTCAGTTGATGCAGGCCACAGAAATAACCTGCCCAGCTATCTTATTGCCGGCTTTGTTCTTCCAACAGCGCAACCACGCTGGGACCACCCAACCTTGCCCTTCAGGTTTTGCCCGTGGATCGCGCAACCTGTGGGTTCCTGTCCCCCACCATGGGCGCTGGCGTTCTTCGTACAAGCCCGTTTTTTTCACAGCCAGCACGCCACACCTCAGCACTGTGCAGGGAAATGGAGGGAGCTAGAAGATATTACATCAAGTAAAGTAGAATGACGTTAACCAGTCCCAGAAATAGAAAAAACAAACCCATGCATCTGCGTATCCTCATCTGTCGGCATGTGTTAGAGCGCAATTGTAAACCGTGTGTAAATATTGTTTTTCTGGTGGAGAGGATGCATATGCTGTAAAGAATACAACAACATTGAAATTAGTTACTGAGATTAAAGTTTTTATTTTTATGTGTGGCTTATCAGAAAACCGGACTGAATTGGTTGTCAATCTAGGCGAATTCTTTTCTGGTGGTTTTTGGGGAGGTTTTTGTTGATGGGCCTCCCTGGTGTCTGGTTTTTTGGGTTTTTCCGTGTTTTTTTATTATTTTTTGGGGTTCGGTTTCTTTGTGGCTTGGGATGAAGTTTTTCTCTGGCCCCTCTTGAGCCTTCGCCCCTCCTGTGGTCTTATCCGACCGTGGATGCCTTTTGGCTCCTGGTCTGTACGCCAGAGCGGCGGACACTTGTTTTTCCCCCCCGGATGCTGGAGGTTTTCCTCGGTCACGTGTCTATTTTGCTGATTGGAGAGTGACCTCTCTTTTTTCTTTTTTTTCCCCCTTTCTCGATGTTGTTGGTGGGACGGTATTTTCTGTCGGGCGTCCGGAGCCCCGGGAACCACTAGCGTTGATGATGTGCTTTTAGAGCTAGAGTCTGTCTTTCTCTAAATTTTAAATTTTTACCCCCATGGTAGCCCGTTACGTATTTATAACTAATAACTTGAGATTAACCCTATACTAAAATGTTGTCTGTTTATTAATTTCTCCCTTGTGCTACCTACAGTATCCCTCTTCCGTACACATTCCCTCTTCTTACCTGCTCGGATACTCTTAACTAAGTATTAACGTCCTTCCTAACTTTAAGTTTTGCTTCCCAAATTAACAAAATACACTCACCCAAAACAGCATGGGTAAACTCGATGAAATCTGTACCTTGATTACACCCTATAGATATGTATAAAACAAATGCTTATTTGAGACTCATGGGTCAAAAAAAAAAAAAAAAAAAAAAAAAAAAAAAAAAAAAAAAAAAAAAAAAAAAAAAACCTTTTTGTCAAAAACTTTTCAATTCAAACCTTAAAACTAACAATGGGAAAAAATTAACGATTTCGCCGTTATGTCCCACCATGGTCAAACTCGTCACAATCTCACCAGCTGGAACGATCACAATTGCATACAGCTTTTCCATGTGTAGGTTGTCACCAAGAAATACCCATTAGCAGAGAAGTTGACCCTTGTCTTTCAACACTAAAAGGAAGAAATTTAGAAAAGCCTCAGACTGATACAGGCTCTTTGGTTTTTTGTCATTATTCATCATTCCTGGGCCCATTATGTGTTACCAAACAATATTTATATGTGACGTCCTAATTGTAAACCTTACTTCCTAGGTGTCTCCTGTCCACCCTGTCTTACTATGTCAGAGATCTTCTCTTCCTCTTTTTATTGAACAAAGTAATTACCATGTTGGTTAATGAATTGAAGTGTTTATTTAAACTCGTTAAATTTAGCGCTGACCTGTTATTGCCCCAGGTCATTTCTCATCTGTCTTATAAACTGGTTTTAACCAATCGCTTTCTTTTCATCATCTTTTGACTACATTTCTAGCCATCCAGGAACCTCCTGTGGACACTGAAAGATTATTTCTATTCAGAACCATAATAATATAATACTGTCTCTTTACGCTGTGCATATAAGCAAAATACATTAATACAAGAGAGCACTGAAATCAGCATCGGATTATTCTGCCAAAGAGATATT